>KB455518.1:191641-205501 GCA_000341325.1 Panagrellus redivivus | reverse complement strand
GATTCGAGACTCGGCGTCACGGGGTTGCGATGGTGTTTCGGGCCGAAGCTGAGGGCCCGTCGTAGGCGCTTCATGACACCGGGGGAGCGCCGAGGGGCTTGAGGGGTTCCAACTGGAAGGGAATTGACAGAATGAGAGATTTGATGATAAAAGTGGGTGGAGTTGGCTTACGCGGGGTGACATACGACGAGGAAGACGATTTGTTCGGGGACGGCGTTCTGGCGGAGAGGCTGAGATCGCTGAAATGAGGCGAAATAGGCAAAATAAGGGAAAAAGGGCGAATTTGAAACTTACATGTGATTACGAACAGGCGCACTGGAGCCAAATCCGATCTTTCGGGCCAGCGATGACCGTCGGCCGACACGGAAGCGCCGAGTAGACTTGGGGGTCGGCGGGGGCGTCATCAGCGGGTCTTCGTGGCCATCATGGGGATTCATCACGGATGATTTTGGGTTACACGTGGGAGGAGGACGAGCAGTTTGGACAGTTTGGGAGGGCTGGGCAAGTGCACTCGACTAGCCCTGGCAGTGCACCCGGAAAGTGACCGGCAATCGATTTCAAATCGATTTGACAGGGACCCACGCAATCCAAAGCGCATGACCAGTCTCGACAATTTCAAAATTCGTACATTTTAACAACTTTCAAACAATTATCTGACATTTCAGATCATTTTTACAAAATTCGATAAGAACGACTTTCAACTTATCCGAAAACCCAGAACCATAACAACATCCGCCAGCTGCACGACCTTTTCCCTGCCATTTACACATCGAAATTCCATCCCCAAACCATCGCACCAAAAGTCCAAAACCTAAAAGGTGAACAAAATCTCCCAATGCGGTAAAACTGAAACAATAAATCAACTTTTTCGGGCTGATGTGAAAAAAGTATGTTCTCCATGACTTTTTTGCATATCGCATTCTTCGAACCCACCACGACTGCTAAGCTGTCAATCGAACATCGCCATTGTTTTGGGGTGTAGAGGGCCATCTGGTTCTAATGAACATTCATCACATAGTTCTTACTTTGAATGCGTTCTTTTTGCGTTTCACTTTTAAATACTTATGATAAACTTGTACTTTTCCCTGGCTGCCGTTGGACAGGGTTTCTGGTTGTCTTTCATGGTATATTGGGTGTATCTCGAGTTTTGGGTACTCAGTCGAGATGCGATTGACCGTGTCAAATATCGTAATTAACTTCGGATAAACTTGGCAAATCGCATCACAACACGCGGATTAGTAGCATTAGCATTGGTAAATTGGCTTGCGCAAGGTGGAAGGTGTTGCTCTTGCGCGAATAGTTTTTTGTTTTGCTTCCGATTGACCGGGAATGCCGGTCTCGAGAATCCCGACTTACGATAGTTTTGGGCATAATTGCCATGTTGGACGATTCCTTCGATTGCCTCGATTTGTCAGACACGTTTTGAGGCGTCGTCTTGACTGACACGTCCCATCAGTCTGTCACTTCCGTCTATGGGTGGTAGGGTCGCGCGTGTCACTCGGTGCGCGAAAACATGCACTTCCGGAAAGGGGCCTACGTTGCGCAAGGCTGCGAATACTGTCATTTTTGGTTACTGTATCAGATTTCAATCCCAATTCCAGCCAAAACCGCCATTTATGTAGTCCATTCGATATAATTTATTAATGCCATTGTTGTATCAACCCGAAAAAGCACAACATTCGCGTTCCTTCCACCCGGTTGACCAACATTAGTCCCACCAATCTCTCTTTGAACCCTTGCTAACAGCATTTTTCCAACATCCCCGCCGTCTGGGACCATACCTATGTGCAGGGATGCGCAGACGGCGCCCCTTTTTGTTGTTTTTTGGCAGGTGCTTCCGACTGCGGCTAACATCCCAGACAGAAAGAGCGCTTCCGCCTAACACACCTTTGGCAATTTCGGGAAGATGCGCTTGATTGAACTTTATTTTTGGCCTTTTCGCTGTCATTTCGCGCATCCAAACAGCTTAGCTTTGCGCGAATCGACAGGGTAAGCTTGTAATGAACATGCAAATTGAGTGTCAAAAGTGTATGCAAGGTGGCAGCAGATCGTCCAAAGTGGCACTTCCAGTTGAAAACAACCACATTTGAATGAACAACAAGTCAAGACAGTTTGCAAACGTCGAGATCGTCGGCGCAAATCCGCGAGAGTTGTTGAACATCATGGTCATCCTGGGGGTTAAACATGTTCTCGGGATTAAGCGCAGCCGACAGCTGTGGGGGCAAGAATTGAGCGGGTTGAGATTATGCGCAGTGGGTGGTCGAGGTGGATTTGTTGCTTTTTCTAAAAGTTACTGTATTTTTTAACTCGTCGGATGCTAAAACATGATTGAACTTTTTTTTATAAATGAGTCTTTTGCCACCCCTAAACTAGATTTTTTAATATTTTACCCTTTTCAACAGTCCAAAAAGTCTTTTTCCATCCCTAGATTACGGTACTGGCCCATTTCTTCATCATTCTTCCTTGACACGCTCCTCTTTCACCACCTTCCAAAACTTGTCACGCCACTAATTGCCAGATTCAACTCCTCCGATTGCGGTCCCGTCTTTGTCAACTTTGAGATGAGGAAGACCTCTTTCCACGCTTCTGGATGCCGTCACAAAACGACAGCCGTGGACCGTTGGCCTAATTGGTGCGACACGGCCGTCCGTGTCGAGGACCGTTGTTTTTGCGGCAGAATGCGGTGCCAAATGGATGCATAATCCGATTACCCGCGCCATCTCCGCCTCAAAACAACAACCTCGACTGGACCTCACTGGTTGGGGGCTGGGTACTGTAGGATAGTAGCTCATGAAGTCATCTCCGCCTACAAAAACGAGTGACGAGAAAGGAGGGAAATAAACAGAACGATTTCACGGTTGGAGGAAAGTGGCCGGTTGGGATTCATGGGGATTTCGCGATGGCTTTGGTCGTTTTATTAGTTATTAAAATAAAAAAGTAAGCTAATTTCAGCCAAAATGTTCGACATGTCATCGAGCCATGACGCCTTCAACTTCACGAAACTCCATGACGCCTCCCTGCATCACCTGAATCATGGCATCCAGCACATGTTGAATCCGGTAAACAACCAGAATGGCTTCATCCCAGAGCTCCAGGAGCCACAAATGAATCTGTTTTCAACGACGGAGGAACGCAGTGATCAGCCCGGTAAGCTCCGCCTGTGCACTAATATGCTAAGCTCATTACTTACCTAATTATCGTAATTTGTCCCGTGATGGCACTGCGCTCATAACATGATTTTCATATTAGCCGCTTTATCTCATTTTCTCGTTACAGAACCTGCCCCACTCATCCAGCCGACAGCAACGGCTTCAGTAGTGCCGACGCCGCCAAAACGGAAGCGTGATCGGCATGGACGGCGCAACAGTGATAGCGGATTTGATGATGCGAAGAAACAACGCCGGAATCGAACCACTTTTACGACTTTCCAGCTCCATGAATTGGAGAATGCCTTCGAAAAGGGCCATTACCCAGATGTCTATGCTCGGGAAATGCTGTCCCACAAGATCAAACTGCCTGAAGTCAGGGTTCAGGTTTGGTTCCAGGTTGGTTTTACCCCCTTTGAATCCCATAATAACCTTATTTATGTTCATTGTAGAACCGCCGCGCCAAATTCCGTCGCCAAGAAAAAGCCGAACAGCAACTCCTGACCGAACGCGTCCCCTCGAAACATGGCAACCTTTCCCACCACAACAGCAACTCCGGATGGACACCCTTCATGACACCGATGCCAGAGGACATGATGTCATCAACCCTCGGCACAACCGCCACAACAACGCCCTATTCGGTGCCGACCTTCCACTACAGTAACCCATCAGCTGATTTCAGCAAGTACAACATTGCGGCCCACAATCCGTTGTACTTACAGTACTTCTCACCGACGTCGTATGGGTATCCGCCAACCGTCGGATTCTATGGAATGGACGGCAATGCGGGCTTCTGCGACAACATGGGTGCAATACCGGATCTGAAGATCGATGACATGCTAAACCAGGGGGCGGTTTCGAATGGAAGCGAATTTGACTCGGCGAAAGTTGTGGAAGCAACGGGAAATGCAGATTTCCATGGCAATGGGGACGTGAAACCGCAGATTTGAAACACCTTTTCATTTTTGGCAATAACAATTCACAGTATTCTGTATTCACACTCTTCCGGTTGTTTACTTTTGCTTCCATCACGCAAGCTTTCAGTTGTTTTTAACCATGACTGTCACACTATTTTTATTTAAAAAATATTTTAAACTATGTTTATGAAGTTTTTGAATAAACACGTTCTCAAAATGTCAAAATAAGTCGTCATTGACGCCAAACAGTTTGACAATCAATACCAGCAGCCATTTTGTTGGATTTATCGAAAAAATCATTTCGCTGTCGCCAAGTAGCACAAGAATCGTTGAACAATATTGTTCCCGCCAAAGATAGAGTATCACACGTATATTTAATGGTGGCAAAGAGTGGAATCTACCGTGTAAGACGCGATCTTGAGCTGCGCTCATGAAGTAGTAGCACATCAAAATGATAAATAATGAGAAAATTACATTGAAACACGAGCCTCGGTGATCAAGATTATAAATGTTTGCGTCCTCGCAAACCGTTCTGATCTCTACATAGTAGTTCCCTATGTCGTCATTCTATATCCCAAGTTTCCCGAATTGCTCAAAGTCAAAATTTTCCCTTTGTTAATATTCCCCCACGTCAAAATTATAAAAAAATATCATTTATTAAAAGAACCAAATATAACAAATATAACAAAACCGCACATTCATAAATCACCAGCAACAAAATAATATTCAATAAAGCAAATCAATCAATTACACCGTTTGATATGACATCTCTTCCGAGCAGGCATTTCGAAGTACATTGTGGTAATATTTCTGATATAGTCGGTCCGCCTATTTTGGCTTGGATTGGCGTTGATGGTACCGAGAACGAGCGTCCTTGTGCCGCGGCCAAATGGTACGGTGATTCGCGGTTGAAGCTGACCGTGTTGATTGCAGCCAAGTGTGGCGGTGCAGGTCGACGATAGGTGCGTTTCGACGTAACTCAGCATTCGATACTGTGCCTGTTGTAAAGCGTTGTTGACTTCTGAAAACGTAAATATTGTAAAAACAAAGTAAAAAAATTTAATGAAAAAAACATACCTTTCTCAGCTGTTGCCATAACTAGTGTCAACTTATGCTCAGCATTTGCACGATTAATTGAATGCAGTTTCGAGGTAGCAATATCGTTGAAAAGGCTCTGTACTTCTCGAGGCAGTTGAGCGTGGAGGTGGTTCAGCCCGGGGATTACAAATTCCCACTGACGACGATGGCGAATATAGGCATGGAGAAGCCCTTGTTTCACATCATTCATAACGATGGTCGCTCCGAAACGGTAGACATTTGGCAATTTAATTTTCAGCAACTTTTCATTCAGGATAACCATTGTAATTATGAGTATGTTGCTGTCGGAGAAGATAACAAAGAATGCGGAAATGGCCGACATCGAGTCGGTATAAATGCATTCTACCATGGCTAACCGATCTTAGCAATTTCCCCGAAGAGCTAAAGTTGTTTTCCACACTACAAGATGACCGGAATACCTCGGGGGCACACTTGAGGCGCCTTAGTTATCGCGCACGGCTGTGCACCGTTGAGGACCTCCTTTGGTATCTCGTCCTCCGTTGACATTTATAACAAAACGGACAAACAAAAATCAATACGCATTACTTATGCGCGTATGGCTAATGATGATCGCTAGGGCTACTTTAGTAATATCCGCATTCGCGAACTTTCTTTTTTATGTATACTTGGCCTTTTTTCTACGTGCTATAGATTTTGGATGCTTTTTAACATTAATTGACAATGTAATAACCGGTGTTTTGCGGCTAAAAACACTTTTTTAAAATCTCTGTTCTTAATTACATCTTTGGCATAAGTTCATTGGAGCTATCGATGAGTACAGTATCACGTCATTATACTTCCACTTGCATATTTTCAACTTGGCATTTTGTTTTGACGATGCACAGATTCGGTTCCGTCGTGTTTTTGCACCACGAGAATGCTAAATTTCGAAATAAAGCACCCTCTAGAAGGTATTTCGTCCCCGTCCCAACAACCTTATTACTTTTCTGTGTTTGACAATTTTTTACATGTAGCTTTCCAAACTGGAGACGTGCACCACCGAAAAACGTCGTTAAAACATCAAACAATAGCTGAAACCATGTCCGAGGCGACGCTACCAAGGTGATATACGCTTCCATGACTACGCGGCCTCCCTCTGTTGTCAAACGAAATGCGTGCCGATGCCGAGCCCACCACATATACACTGAAAATACATGGCTTTTGTCTCATTTTTGTGTAAACGGAACACTTTTTGAATGTTGATTGTGGTCAGTCATCCATATTTGGCATAATCAAACTTTTCGTACTGTCTACTTCGATAGATAAGCGCTATCATGGGTATCTGTTCGAGCAAATTGAACAGCCTTAAAGTAAGTTTATATAATTTAACTATATTGTATTTAAATTTGGGTATTGTAGAGTAATTTATCGTCATCAAACTCAACAAAAGCAGTCAAGCCATCGAGTCCCGATGGCGGATTGCCAGCAGAGGTGGTCCCAGTCATGCGGCCGCCAAGAGTCAAGAAACCCGTGAGCAAGATCACTTTGACGGAAGGCGTCGTTCAAGATTACATCAATCTGGAAAAAGCTATAAATCGACTTGAACGGAAGAATGTCTTGAAGAAATATGAATCGAAAACTATTTTTGCCGACGATATTAAAAAAACTGTTGATCAGTTGGAGGCTACTTTTAAAGAGTTGAAGAAACAAACGTAAGTTTGGTTTCACCGTTTACATTGTTTATTTTTATCCACTAAAAATTTCACAATGACCGAATTTGTGGAATAGTAATTTTGCTACAAAAAGCTTTCTTTGATTTTTATTTCCCCGTTATTTTTCAGGGAAAAAGAAAAAGCAGACGTCGACAACATCGAACAGCCATCCGTTAAGGCATTTTTGAAACAGCAAGGAACCTGGGATCAACGCTTCAGCAAAGAACAGCAAGAATATCTGGATGCGTTAAATAAGCAAGAAGTTGCTGAAAAAGTACGCTTTTTGTCAATTTTAGAAGATGTTAATGGTGTTTTTACAGGAATTAAAAGGCTCAAAGATGCAATATGATCGTGCAGCCAAGATTGCCGACCTTTACAAAACTCAATGCGACAATTTGAATAGTTTATATGAAAAGCAGGATGAAATGCTTAGTATGTTTCATTTTTACGCTTATTTAACATGTTACAGATTCCCTTTTAGTGGGCATCTTCGGTCCCGACTACGCATCCGAGAATGAAAACACCCTGGAGGCACAGCTTGATGACAGCCTCGAGTGGCAGCAACGTGTGTCACTGGCCAAATTCAAATGGACTAATGGCCGTGTGCTCCTGGTTCATGCGAATACGCAAATGGCGTTTGGCATTACGCGATGGAAGGAGTTGGAAAACATCGAAGCATCGAATACACGAATGCGTTATTTCGCTGCCGCCGAAGCTCGGAATAATTTTATCGCTGCGGGACAGAATGTGCAATCTTGCAGGGTTTATTTGGGTCTGTTTTGTCGTCGGTGAATTGCTGCATCATTAAAATGGGTGTTTTTAGGTCGCGTTAAATTCCCCTACGCAACCGAAGAAGAAATGGCAGCGATGGAGACGGCCATTCAGAATTCGTTTAACGATATTCAATCGAATGTGCATCTGAAGAAGGCGCTGGGCGTCTACCAAAATACGCATAAAAAGATCACTGCGTTGATTCAGTGGTTCGATAAGGTCATCAACGACACAATTTTGAAGGATTTGGACAAGGCTAACACGAATGTGACGAAGAAGCAGAAGCAACTTCGGGAAGAGCGTCTTGTTTTGATGAAAAAGAAAGTCAAGGAGGAATTCGGACGCGATTTGGTGATCCCATACGACGAGGACGTCACAGATGACACGGAAGATGAGTTGTTGGCGTTGGAAGCGGACCAGGTGAAGGATCAGAAAGACCTGCCAGGGAAGGATTTGACGGATATTTTGAATTTGTCACAGCCGGAAGGCAAGGATCCTGATCCATTGCCGATTGGATCATTGGCGCCGATTCCGTCGAAGGATGCACTTTTTGGTGGGTTTGGCAAGTTTTGAGGCAATGTAACGCTGAATTTATGATTTTTACAGGTGATGTCCGTCGAAAGATCTCAGAATACGAAGACACCCGCTCCCAACTTCAAAAACGAAACAATCTCGAGCGAGAAAGGCAAGAATTGGCACTCCAAGAAAAGCTGAAGCTCCGCGCCCAAAAGGGCCGTCGAACGCGTAAACAACGACGCAAATCTGTGATTGTCCCGATGCCATCGATCACGGAAGATGAATCTTCGTCATCGGCACCGACAAAGCATGAAAAGAAGGAGCGAAAGCGATCGGCACCTGATTGATAATGTTTGATTTCGTTCTCCAAAAAACGACTTTTACTAAGTTCTGAAATATTGTAACAAAATCTTGTCATCAAAAAGTGTATCTTTGGTATGTACATTGTCATCGATCGATTATAAATTGTATTACATTTGCCTTGAAATCTCAATTTCGCCAAATATTGTGTCTTACCATCATTTCAAATTCACCCATTTTTGTATAAACTTGTTTTCGAACCCTTCCCATTCCTGAATGAACCCCTATCTACACGTATTCGATGACTTCTGGACTCCTCACTTACCCATTCAAACGTGTATCTTAAAATGGGCACAACAATTCGATTAAAACTGCCCAATTATTCTACGCTTCGACGTCTTGCCAATGTGCACTTTGCAGTTTGACTTACCCACGTAGCATCAATTATGCAAACTGCATTGCACCAAAAAAGGCGATTCCAAGATGTTGTTGAGACTATTTTTCTCCTCCCCAAAGAACAAGTGTAGTGACCAACCAACCTTACTTTTTAATCTTGAACGGAACCATATTTTATTAACGTTTGATTAGTTGTAACTTATATTTGAACACTTTTCTTCTCGTTTAACTTTATGTTATGAAAATGTATGGCATATTTAACCAAATTAATAAACAAAAGGATGCAATTTTGTTACGTTTAGTTTTGAAAAGTTGATAAAAATGCATTGTAAGATACTGAAATCCTTTTAATCAGAACAAAAATAACTCCAAACCGGGTATGAATGAAATATACGATAACCCCTCAGGGCAGACAAGGTTCCGCATAGACGTAGACATTGTAAATGAGTACCCAAAAATGGGGGTTAACGATACTTTTTCAAACACAGGCTGTACCATGTATTGAAAATCTTTTTTAGTCACATGTATTCCATTTCTATTTCGCTAATAATATTTTTGCGACGCGCGACGTCAGCCTTTTTGAGGATAGGATTCGGCATGGTGTAATTAGGTTCCCTTCCCTGCACGTAGAATTCAAGCGCCAGGCCAGATCCGTAATTTCCAATTTTCAAAGACACATGAAAAGGAAGCAGCAATTTTGATTTTGATGGCAAGCCTTTTTATGAGTAATAACACGGTTTGGCGAAAAGTGTCATTCCAAAGTACTGGTATCAGTGTACGTTTTTTATAAGTAAGCACAAAGGTCTTCCAATGATGTTGACTTTGAGTAGATGATGTGATTAAAATGGATTAATTGACACGCGGGTGGCTTATTATCCAATTATTACCATTGAATGTCAAATATAGGGCTTCAGACCACCCCCAATCCAAAACAAACACACACTTAACATAAGTTTTCGTTTGGCTTATTTGTTTTCTTCCTTATTAGCCCCAGAGATGCTATACGTGACAAAATAACCGTTCAAAAAACAAACCCAATGTGTCATTTGTCATTCTATATCATGTATGTCGCAATGTGATCGTTAACGAAAACTAATACTATTTCTGGTTGTTGCGACTGCGATAGCGCGGGGGCGGTTTGCTTCCGGTGTCAGGATCACTTCTATCGAAACGAATCAGGCGAAGATGCGTAAAAATATCCCATTAAACGCGTTTCTAACTTCGACCTGTGATCCGTTGATTTCGCGCACCACTCGCGCACCCGCACAAGGTGCGTGTCATCGTTTAACTTTGAACTTGTCGATGATCTTGTGCCTTTTCGCTTTTTGATCTCATACAGTAGTGGCTGATACACTATACCGTCTATGTTTATTTTAGGATTTTATCTTTGAAAAACAAGTTTATCGTCAGATGATAAAAAAGTGAAATGAGTGCAAACGGAAGTCGTTTTAAATCGGTAAATTATGGTTTTTGGCAGTTCCGGATGCGGCGTCACGGTGAGTTTAGAAGCTCAACTATACAGGCATCAATTTTACAAATTATACCCACCAATTTAAACACAACTTTCAAAATTGCACCATTTAACACTAATAGGCACTGGTATACTGTAAACTTGCGTCATTTTCTCAACTTTTTCAAAGAATAGATTTTATTATTATTACAAACTCTATCACGTATTCAAAATGATACTTTTAATCTTAATTCTTAACGCCGAATGTCTGATTGCAAGGCTACCGTACTTCCAAGTTGGAGATTTTTTTCTTTCTTTCTGTTAAATATCAACAATGCAGCGGGAAACGAGTGACAGACAAAGAAGTTAAAACACTTTTTTGACTTTGGTGTTGATCGAGCTTAAAAGAGCGTCTGTCCAAATGTACAACATAAATACAGTATCCAACAGCACCGAGTTTATTAGTGTGTCGAATGTTAAGGAAGAATTAGAAGTCGAAGATGATGGCCCTATGAGGAGAAAACCTTGGCGCAAGCCCGGTGGAGCGGTACCTGGTTTTCGTAGAATTCGTTGTGCAGATCATCGCCGCGTTCCCGCCTGAGGTACCCTACTCTGAGGATGGTGCTGATAGCGGATAGGGCATCGGCGCCACAAGTGTTGCTCACGGCCTTGAAGAGGCAGCGCTCCATTTGGTAGTAGCTTCGGCACTTGTAGCCTTCAAGCCGGGCCAGAGTGGACAAGGTTTGGGTCATGACGGCGGTGCCATCGGCGACGACGGTCTCGAGTTCGGCACGGGAGGTGGCCTTTTCGACGGCGGATTTGATGGAGGCAGCGATTTCGAAGTAGATGGTGCCCATTTTGGTGTTGACTTCGCTGCGGGTTTCGTTGTATGCCGTGATAGCCTGGAAATGACCCCATAAACATCGATCATGATGGCATTTGATATACTTACAACTCCACATTCCTGCTCCCATTTAGCCGCATTCTCGCCGAGACAGGCATAAATGGAGGGAGATTCTTCCGGATGTTTACATTCCGTTTCAAACATCATTTTCATGTTACCATCGACGGCACTCATGGCTTCAATGTTCTCCGCAATACGGTCATAGTCCTGCAGGAAGCCGTAGGCACATTGAAACTGGAGTTCGTGCTTGAGGCACGCTTGGTGAATCATTTCCGACTGCATGGCTGTCGGCAATCGCATCAAACGAGCGGACTGAAAAGGATGCATTTAGAAAGACATAATCTTGACTACAAATAAAACTGCAGTTTATAATTTGCTGCTTTATGGTTTCAATTACAAAGACGGAAGTGGCCGGATGGAATTTCAATTTCAACGAAACGTCTTTTAGTTTCTGGCGACTGACCAACATACTTTTTTTCTTATTAGTATAATGAAAGCATAAAAAAGTTGCCCTGAGGGCAAATTGGAAAAATCAAAGTTGCATTTTTCGTTTGAATTATGAAAAATTTCAAAAGTAAGTCAAAACTCACCACACTATCAACACCCATAGCATCAAAAATATCCGGCTGTCTACTCGAAGCAGATTCGCCGCCATCGCCAAGATGCAGCCACAAAGCCATTGACTCTTCTGATGCCACGGTTGAACATACCCCGAGGTGATGGGTATACAGTTCAGCGCTGCACAATTCACCATTAACTCTACTTTCGTCACTTTAAATCTACAGTAACTTTTGTTGTGTGTTGTTTTTGTAAAATTAACCTCTTAACTTCTTACAAAACAACTTTATAAAAATATCTTTGCACAAAAAATCCGCTTTTCCGAGATAAGCTGCGCAATATTAGTCTTTCCTAGTCATGATTTTCGTATCTTTAATGAAACCACCCATTAAGAAGCGAAATAGCCATCTCTGATGTCTTTAAATCACACTTTTTTTTGCCATGGTTAGTTGTACGAATTATGTTGACCTTAACAAAAATAAATGCACAGCCACAGGCTAAGCTATTACAGTTGCGCAACGTTTCCTGTGCTGGCGCCATATCAAGCTGCCAAGACTAATCGTAGACAGATTATCGTTATCGTTTTGTGATAAGATAACATGATGGATGACGACTTTTTTTAAAACATAAGCTTTTTCGTGAAAATGAAAACTTTGCAGCACGAATTTCAAATTACATATTTCAACCAATTAATATGGAAGACCACGCTTTTTGATAATAACGTGTTTTCATACATGCCGGTGTGCAAAATATTAATGCAAGTTTTCAGTTTTTGGTAACAGTAAAAAATTTTAACGAATAACAAGGTTGACCACGCGTTTTCGTTCGACAGAAAGTTGCTCCAAAAGTGCGCAAAACACAAACCACAGTGATATAGTAAGCAATAAATTTCAACCCCTAATTTATCGCTTTTAAGTTTTTTTACATTAGACGTTTCGGTGCGTCTTGACTTAACTTAACCCAAAAAAGCGAAGTAACGACTTTTTAAGCTGTCAGTAACGTTGATCTTTCAACGTCAACGTGCATTTTTAATGGGTACACTTGGTGACGGCGATCAGTAAGTCCACTCAAGTTATATAAGGCTATGGGTGCGGCGCGGTGATAAATTAATAAACTTTAGCGGAAATTGGGTTTGGTTCTATGATCAGTGGGGTTAGATTGGTCGGGATAATGAAAAATGGACGTACCTTTCTTCTTCTGTTTTAACTTTTTTTAAATCGTCGATGTAGGCGATTCTTTCTGCAAAGGGAGAGTTGGATGAAAATTGTCAAAAAAACAAAGTTTTGTAAGTTCAAAATGTCAATATTTCGAAAAAATGAATATCATTGAGAATTCTGGTACAAATTTCAAACTCTGATCGTACAAAAAGCAATGTTTACCCTAACTTACCGTTCTGACCAATCTGCATAGCCGCCAACGCCAATTCCGGTGGAGCCGAGTTGTATATAAAGGGTTTCGGTTTGGATATCGCTGCAAACGATGTACTCGCGATCGCCAAAAGCGCCATTATGGCCAAACAAATCGCTGAGTCCAAGTTGAAGGCCATGTTTGTTGTGATGGAAGGAGGGCTGGAAATACGCTTCATGTTTACATACAAAAACGTGAGATTGTAACATTGTGAGAATAACCACCACGAAAATGACACGTGCCAAACAATCTGATACACGGAGTAAAAGAGACTATCCCGCTTGGGAGCGGGCTAGAGCGAAGCCTTCGGTGTAGCGAAGGCTAAAGCGAAGTGCAGCGAAAACATTGGTTTTCGCGTAGACCGCCGGAGGCGGTCGAGCGTAGCGAGACCGCTGACAAGGAGTCAGATGCAGATGCTCACGTCACGAAACCATTGATCACAACATACTTTTTAAGTGTCATCAGATGGAAAGAGACACGAAGATCACGATGTATGACCAATGAAGATGTGCTACCTAAATAAATTTAAGACTGTTGCAACAACACCCAACCCAGCACAAGAATGATGGAAACTTCATGGTGCCCGCCCCAGGCAGCCTGACTGTATTTCCAGAGCCCTTGGAAAACCGCGTCGACCCTGGCGAAAGGCGGGATGCCCTCTGGCGCAGCCGCCCAGCAGAAGCAAAAATATAAAGTACCCTAGTAAGACGGAAGTAGGCGGAGCCCAAGACGTACACCCCTAAGG
>KB455518.1:117387-185417 GCA_000341325.1 Panagrellus redivivus | reverse complement strand
GCCCGCTTTCTGGCTTGCGCGAGCTTCTTCGAATCGCAATCCGACTTCTTACCCAAGCGCACAGATTTTCTAATATGTTTTTTGCTTGTTTTATTAATCACTGTTAGAGTTGCTCAAATACAAATCACTACCAAATATGCAGTTTGTTTAGAAGAATCCACCGAAGCCACCCCGGTTGAATCCAAAACCGCCGCCGAACCCTCCAAATCCACCACGGCCGCCTCCGAATCCATGGCGTCCAAAGCCGAATCCACCGCGATGGCCTGGAAGACCAGCAATGAAGGGAATGGCGCTGAACAGCTCGCGAACAACGCTAAATGTTGCATCGTCGAGGACATTCTGGACTTCAGAACGCTGTTCCAAGCCGGTCAGACTGTTGTTTGTTTGGATTTCCTTGATTGCATTATACAGTGACTGCGCATCGCTAGACAGATTCGCCGCGATGGCATCAGTCTGGGCAATGACCTGGTTGATGGCGCTGGTGAGATCGGCTTGATAGTCATTGAATTCAGACTGAATCATACTGTAATTAATTTTAGAAATCACGAAAAAAGGCCTACCTGAACTTCAGAAGTCTGAATGCTGGCCCAAGCTTGGAGCGAAGAGTTGATCTGATTACGGGACAAGCTCTGGTTGCGAACAATATCATTGAAGGCACGGAATTCAGACCGGCTCAATCCATTAAGAAATGTTGGTCGCGGGAAAGTGACATTCCCGAAGGCACTGTGACCATAACGCCGTCCGCCAAAGGGCCCCGCCAGAACACATGTTGTAACAATCACCAAGACAAAAAGTTGAAGATTAAAGCCAATCATATTTAGTTGAAAACTGAATCCAAATAGAAATTTACCCTCCGATACCACCCTGATTTTATACATTAATCCCGAGGGTATGGTTTTGCCATGTCATTTGATGCTGATCTTTGAGTAGCTTCCGTGCACACTGTACGATCCTACCAAAAAATAAACAACACACCGACATGTTCGACTGGCTTCACAAAGTGACTGACCTTTTCCGAGGGTGGCGAGAATTATCACGGTGGCTTTGCTTTGGTGGCTTATGCTGGTTACATGCAATCGTGATAAATTACACACATCAGTAACCAAACACGGAACAAAAATTATGCAAGCCACCACCAACGATATGGATCATACATTGGAACCAATTTCGACGTTATCGAGTAGTTCGATTTGCACTTTTTATCATCATGCATGATTCGGACCGTCCGACTGTATCAAATTGTAGCTACATGGCTCAAATCAAAGGATCGAATGGTTTATGAAGTCGTTTTTGGTGTAAATGAAAAAAGTATTACGTTTGGTCGATTCAGAAACATTCAATGTTCAACAAGTCTTAATTATCCGAAAGTCAATTTAATTCTAACACTAAAACTGTAGTTACTCAATGAAGGTGATCGTTTTGCAAAGTTATAAAATTGCACATTTATTCCCGTTTTTTTGGAACTAAAAAGGCATCGATCAATTTCTGTACATAAATTTGGTATATATTACGGAAGATCATAGTTAACGTCGACCATGGTTAGCAAACAAGTTACCCAAACCACCGAGAATTCCGCCGCCACCGCCATTACGTCGGAAATCGGCGACTTCTTCTTGGAAGCGGTTTTCTTGAAGCTTCTCGAAAGCAGCGCACTTTTTGTCCTTAAAAATATCCGGAAGGGAATTGGCGGTGGTAGCTGCTTCGAAGAGGACGTTGGTTTTGACCTTTGCACCTTCGATTTCATAGTCGACGACAGAGTGTTCGCACGCGAGGAGTTCATCGGGCTGGCGTTTTGAGACGAAGTATTCCATCAGTTCGCTGTTTGTGGGGGTGTAACTGCCCTTCTGAAATGTTATTTTTGTATTTTACTGTAATTTTGATAAAGTTACTCACATCAAGTCCATTAGCGGCGAGCCAATCACCAATCAAAGCCAACTTGAAAGCTTTTCCGAGGAGAGGATTGTCCAACTGGCTGAAGAATTCCTTTTCCAGCTCGGCTCGGTTCTGACCACGCTGATAGAACTTCATCCAGACGTCGACGGCGCCTTCCTTCTGCCAGTAGTCTTTTTGCCAGACGGACTTGCTGAAGGTTGAGCACAGTGTGAAGTTTGTGTCTTCAGCGGGTGGGCAAAGTTTCACTGTCAATCGATAAGTGCGTTCTTGAGTAGATCTGCACAGATTGCCATCAGTGTTTTCCAAAAGCTTTAATTTGCGGGAATTCTTGCACCAATCGCAGTAGTAACATTCGCGTCCACAGGTGGCTACGTCCATGCAGCGAAGTTTGCCAAGGGGTTGGATGTTGACATCGAGTTTCATTGCTAATTTGTTGATGTGGACGTCTAAAATTGCCATAATGACATTTTAAAAATAGTAGAAAAATATTTGGATGCCAGCGGGTTTGAACCAAGCATTTTTCGGATGTGAAAAATGCGCCCCCGGAAACTGCGCTATTGCCACAAATCAGTGGATAACTTACTCGGCGGTAGCGTCACATCGATGCTCATATCAAAACAATCCGGCCAAGTCAAATGAACTTTGCCCTCGTTGTCACGCTCACTAGGATGACTGAATTTTGGATTGCTCAACTTGATCGGTGCACTGCATTCCTTTCCAGTGATCTGCTTACAACACGCTCCACGACGCACATCCTTCAGTCTCGCGATGAACAGATTCTTACTAATGACGGCTTCATAGCTGCGATCACTAACTTTTCGAACTGATCCGGTACCGATCGGGACATCCTTATCGTTGTAAACGACAGTGTTACCATTCTTGTCGGCGACGACCTTGCCGGCGCTACGGCCCTGGGCATCATAACATTGGGACACTCCAGGGGTCTCAGCGGTACAGTGATACTTGTCGGAACGGCGACCGAATAGAGATTGGGCGAATGCATCGCCTCCAACATCATGGGCACTGAGTTCGGCATCGGTTTTCTTGCCGTTTTGACGGATGGTGTAGGCGTAGTTGCCGGATTTGCCCTTTTCCTGAAACGAATAATCATTTTAAACTGGAACATATTGTTTTTGGGGCAAACCTTATCATTATATCCAATAATACCGGTACCGGTATGATTATCGTGCGAATTCGGGTCTACTTTGAAGTCAAAACGGTCATTTGTCGCTGCAAAGTCGGTATCTTTTGCGTCTTTGAGCGATCCGCGAGCAATGGTGTCGAGGGTGTATTTGCCATCGGCTTTGAGGTTTGCGTGATGACCATTGGCGTCTTCTTTAGTTTTTAGTTGGGCCCTAAAAAGATTAAAAATTTTAGTGAATGATACCGAGGTCGAACCAGGGACCTAAAGTGTATGAGAGCAGCGCCTTACACCACTAGGCTACAGTTGCAATATGCAAATTTGGCAAAATTATGAAAAAAAACTCACGTATGTCCTCCGGCTGTGGCCAAACCACCTTTGTCGCCGAATTTCTGGACCTGGGCACGCTGGCCTTCGGAGGTTTCTGCCGCGGCAATGTTTCCACGAGCCGATGCGATGAGTTGTTTGTGCTCCGTCAATAAATCGACGAGAACCTTTTCCTTATCACTGGCATCGAGACCGACTTGCTGAACTTTGGCGCCTTTTTTGTCCAGCCAGGCTGAATCGACATCAATGTGGCGTCGAGCTTCATCAATGACGGCATGGTTCGGTTTTACCGTAGTCCCGGCGCCAATGCTTACATCAATACACGCAAATAATAAAACTATACCTGACCAAGTTAACATTGTGATAATGGTCAAGGCAACACCACCAATCAACTGCAAATGGGGGAGAGACTATTTCAATCGGTGCAGCTCGCCCCAACTTTGTCTATGTATGGATGATGCGTTCAGGCGATCGACTTTGTCGGCAGTGTCGATGTCGGTGGCGACCATCCGAATCTGGGTCTTTTTCTGTTTTTTCTGCTCTCTTCTTCCCCTCCGATGACGCGATCCCCATCTCCTTCAAGTTGGGAAAGAGGCGGGCGGATTTGCGAGATCCGAAAACCGACTCACTGCCCTTGATCACAATTGTTCAACCGGCGATCATCGCCTGTGGCAATGTTTCTTTCCTTCGACGCATGGGGCCGCCGGCTGATTGCTCACATCTGATAAGCTTTAGTTAGCGTCGGTGCTTCTTGGGATAATCAAATCTGGCCATAAAAAGCGTGCATTTCATGATGTGAGTCAAAAACTGGTACGATGAGACATGCCCCCAAAAGGCAACACAGATTAGTCGAAACCCGTTTTTTATCCATACTTTACGGCTGCCACTTTCAATTTGAATCAATCTAAGCCATGTCAATCACATTTATTTACAACACAACTTGAAACTTTCCAGTTACTACAATACTATTCACAATACAATCCGTAATTCATTAACACGTCTCATTCTGATAGTTAAGCTCACTTTTTGTAGTGCTTCAGTGAATGGAACATCCAGTTAAGTGAAACCGTCCAATCAAGTTCCACAACTTTGTCGAATTTTTCGAGGAAAGCAGCTTTGGCTTCATCCGGCTTCATGTCGTACATCAGGGACTCCCGAAGGTAGTCCACATTTTCGGTGGTAGCGAGCTCCGGCAAACCCATACACAACATCATTCTGAAGTATATGATGAAGAATCGGGCACTGTTATGCAGGACTTGGAAGCCTTCGGCACAGGATTCTCGAAGAGATTGGTACTCGTAGGTGCGTTTGTAGTTGGACTTGCCTCGAGTCACCAAATGGATGAAATGGGTGGTCAGGACAAAATCGGTGCGTTCGCGTTTGATGTTGAGCTTCTTCTTGTAGTGGCCGAGGATGTGGCCAAAGTCGATGTGGAAGATCTGAAATGTGACATTTCAAATGAGGGTTGAAAATGTAGAGGAATTTGACTCACCCGACCATCATGGGCCATCATAATGTTATCCTGATGACGATCCTTGACACCGAGAACATAGGTGGACACACATGAACCGGCAAGGGAGTAGGTGAAGCGGTCGACGCCTTCCAGGTACCTAAAAGGCTTACTGTAACCACAAAAATCTAATCAAAAGAAATAGACTTACGATTTCGTATCCGGTGAAACCTCATGCAAATGGTTATTCAACATGTTTTTGCCCATCTTCAATGGCGACAATAACCCTTCGCTTTTTCGTTGAATCTGGTACAGTGTGTCACATTTGGCGACAACGTGGATCATGCCGATCTACAACCTTCCCAGATAAATCCATTTTGTAAAATAAAATTGTCAAAACTCACATTTTTCCCCATTGGCAACACCTCATAGCACGTCATACAGAAATCCAGATTCCGATTCTTCCATTTCGCATCCATGATCCTCATCGTTTGCAGGGTCAACATGTCTTGCCGGAGGTCATCGCCCAATTTGAAGATGATCTGATGCGTTTCACAGCCAATCACCCTGGATAATGGCTGGGGATTGAGCCAGGTCAAGAATAATGGCTGTTTCGCGGATCCGAGAACTCGGCACTGATCAAGTTGAAGCTCACCCAACCGGTCACATGGATTCAACGGCGATGTCATGTCCTCCAAAAGGGCCTTCTTCTCGTCCAATATGCCTCGAAGGACTTCCGCATGCGTCAACGGGTCCATGCCCTTGATGTCCGTGTTGATTTTCGTCAGCTCATCGATCAGTTTGACCTGTTTCACGATGCCTGGCAAGTAGTCCGCCATGACACGTTGGCACATTTCGATGCAGATGGCAAATCGCGCACAAAACTGGGGGATTGCCGTCGTCGTCGGGGACAGATTGAAGTAGTTCAGCTCGGCACGGAGAAGCCAGAAGAGCGTGTGCCCGATACGGTAGTTTAGCATGGCCCTTTTAACAAGGAACTTCGAAAGGGCATTGTCGGAGTAGGGTTCATAGCGAAGAGCTTGGACGAGGGGCAGAATGTAGAGCTGGAGATGGTCATCATCGAGGGCTCGATCGATTCTGTTCACAGCGCATTCACGGAACCAGACATCAGGGCATCGGCTATCGAGCAGCTCCATGGCAGCGTCAACTTGCATGAGGGGCCATTTTTCGAGCATGTAGTAGAGTTCGCAGTACATGTCGCGCTTTTTCCAGACCTGAAAATGGATTGTGTAACGTTTTTGGGAATTGTAACGAAAACGTTACACTGTTACGGATTCGTTACACTTTTGTAACGCATTTGTAACACATTTTTACAACGCTTAGAATGACAAAAGAAATGAGTTACACTATAATAGCACGTTTAACAGTGTGTTACAAAAGCGTTACAAGAGTGTAACGTTTTTCCAAAACCGTAACTCACCATCGGCAAAGCATACAACAACGGCAAAAACGACGGAAAATACTTGCTAATCGCCTTCCGTGCACCCCACAGGAACCACTGATCCTCTGGCGTAATCGTTTTCACATCCATGACCTTTCGAAGGTAGAACAACTTCTTCAAATTCTCGCTTCCCTCGCTGAAATCCGTGATGTGGCGCGTTTCATACTCCGGTCGATTGTAGTTCTGTCTGGTTATCACATTCCATCCATATTTTAGAATCACCTCCCAGGTCGGATACTCGATGGTGTAGTTGAACTCCCGGAATTCGATATCCAGTCGTCCGATGGCATCCGCTTCGGTGAATTCGTTTCCGACGCCGCCATATACGTTGCACAGGAGTTGCTGGGCGATGGGGTCATTCGGGAAGGGCCAGAAGAAGACGGTGAATTTGCCTTGGACGAATTTGTCCTCCCAATCGAAGAGTCGCATGTTGTGCCATCCGAGCGGGGTTTGGGTTTCGCCGTCTTCGCTTTGGGCGATCAGGGAGAAGCACATTTGGGCCGATTTGGGGATGTCTTTGTAGTAGTGGCCGAAATCGAGGTTACACTGTAACTTTAAAGGTTTATAAAGGGAAGAATTGTCGCAAAACTTACGCTGTCCCAGCGCGGATTACTGGGCGACACCATCTTGGAATTCATAGTCGTAATAATGTTGCCACCAATGACAACAGCAGCCTTAATATAGATCTTATTGACATCTGGGACGATGAGATGAGAAGCGGAGTGGATACGGATGCGAAAGTCTTCCTCGATCTCCCAGAAGTTCATTTTGAGGTCTTCTTTGGCTTCGGGGATGTCGCCGAGCATAGGGTCCGCGACAGCTGGGGAAGGCAGGCTCGCTGAGCGTGAAATGGCATCGTCATCGAGAGCTATGATGGATGGGACGGCGTCTTTGAGGTCGGCGATCTTCTTCTTTTCTTCTTCTTGGATTTTGAGGGCTTCGGTTTCGCTGGCGATGGCCTTCATAGAACGGATCAACGATGGCACGAAAACGGGAGTCGGAGTAGGGTATTCGGCAAAGACGGATTCACGGGTTCGAAGGAGGAGGGTTGGAGTTCGGAAGTTTTCGAAGCAGGAGCGGACATACTAAAAGTTGGAATTTTTTCATACAGGATGGCTATGAACGAACGAAGATATCCCATTCGCACCAATAATTTACAAACTAGAAAAGTTCATTCGCACAAATTATTGCAGTGTAAAACTTGCATTTGCACAGTTTTGCGAACGTAAGAATGCCGTTTGCAACAAAAAAGTAAATAGTTTAAACTGCCAAAGTCGCCCAAAACGAACCTCATACTTCTTCAACGGCAACTCCTTCGTGACAAAAGCTTGCCTTCCAACAACTTGCAACAAAAAATCTTCCGGCTTTATCTTGATTTCAATCTTCTCCTTCCGCTCGATCACTTCCAAAGCCATGATAATCAGCTGTGACGGGGTCGTATCCTCCAACCGTATCCCATTATGACTGTTTTCGCCAATCTCCGCGAACACAGCCGTCTCATCAGTGTCATCCGGCCGATAATACACATGACAGACGGCTTGGGAGCTTTCAATCTTCCGTCGAAGCCGTTCCATCGCACGCTTTTCATTTTCCTCGTCTTTGTCGCCGAATTCCAACTTTTCCAAATCAGTTTCATAAATTTCGTTACTGTCTTCAGGTTTGAGGTCAATCTTGAAGTTGTGGATTACCGTCTCCTCCGGGAAGGCCCAATGAGTCAAGCCTTCACGGCCACGAAGATGCTCGGATTTGAACATGGATTCAAACATGTCCAATCGGAATTTGTACGATTCCTCATTCAAAGATTCTTCAAACTTGTGCAACGGTATCCCAATAGTGACTGCGATATATTCTTCCAATTGGAGCTCAGTTTGAAGGCCATCAGGTTCCAGCAAATCCATATAGGGGTAGAAAATGTTCAAATCCTCGATTCTTCGCCTGTCATCGTGAATCCGGCAGATTTGGCCATCACAATCGAAGAATTCATAGATGTAGCGGGTTCGTTCGAGAAGGTCGTCACTGTTTGGGAGTCTAAAACCACGAAAATGTGAAAAAATATATATAAAAACCTTCATTTTAATGCTCACCGTTTAGCGTGAGACATAATAACTTGCTTAAACTCAGCCAACGTCGATTCTGGATGGCATGGAACTGTGATGGCGATGTTCCTCGGCAGGAAGACAAGGAAATTCCTGGGCCCTTCATAGAAAACTGACTGATTCCGCCGAATTCGGATGACTTCCTTCTGTTGTTCGGGCTTTTTCGACTCCCATGCCGCGACGGCTTGCTCGATGGTGACCGGCGATTCATCGAAGCCTTTGGCTTTTCTGACCTTCTCCTTGAGGTAGTCTATGCTCGCGAAATCCAAATCCTCTGTGTCGACATCGGCGAACTTTTGACGGAGCGTTTTGAGCGATTCATTTAGAGTGAAATGTCGTTTCGGACGGGCCCGCGTGACGAAAGATCGGTTTTTCCGTTGGCTTTCGAGGAGGAGAAGATGGGCCATTGGCTGAAAGGTGATTTGGATATATAAACTGTGGGCGGTTGGGTGAAAAGGGATGAAAAAGAGCGATTTTAGGGGGTTTGAGTGAAACGTCACCAATGCCACCACCAACAAGGCACTCGTGTTCATTGAAAAAGTGACACCTTCGCGCAAAGGGCTGTCGGGAATGGCATTTCAGGGGCTTCAGTGAGCTAAAGTAAGCCAGCTGAGACTATAATAGCGCTGTTTTGCCTATTTTTAGCTGCGCTACTTCCACAAATAGCGTTTTCACACATAAGTGTGAAACACGCGCCCGCAAGAAAAGTTAAAAAACATACATTTCCTGTGTTTATTGACAGTTTTAAATTCCAATTCCACCAAACATCCAAATTAGCAACACATTTATTGAAAATCCTTCAGATCACATTGAAATCAAAATCCCGCATATCCAAAAAGTTAAAGCTTTACCCGGATCAACGCTTCCGTCCACCACTGTTCAAACCTTCGCCCGTGTAAACAGTCCGAATCAACGTCTCTGTCTGCTGGTTATTGTACGTCATCTTGGTGCCATCCGCATTCCGATTCAGCCTTGTCATCTGTTCATTGACGGCCTGGACGACCGATTCGAGATGCTTGTTCATCAGCGACACCTGATCGAAACGCTTTTTCACGGCGTTTTGGTATTGATTGGCTTCGGCTTCGAGCTGAAGATAGTCATCTTCAACCCGGGGATCGAGTTTGGTTCGAAGGAAGGCGGGGGCTGTTTCGTGGTTCCAGCAGGGGACACGTTGTTCGGTCAGTTCCTGGAAACGGTCAAATTCAATGAGAAACTGTCAAAAAAGTTGATCTAGCTTACCAAAAGCTTGGGATTAACCTCCGGCGAGATCGTATACGGCAGCAACAACTGTGACTTCAAAAACTCCCCATTGTCTTCGTTGCCATTGGTGACCATGGATTTCCGCAAAGCCGTCTGGATGGACGATAAATCGGCGGCCAAGGAGGAGCATTTGGCCATAAATGCCGGCCAGGAGACCTTGTCATTGGCATCGAGGGAGAAGAGGAGCTCTTCTATGCCGCGTTTCAGGATGAGGAGCTTCGTTTGAATGGCGTCGATGGAAGTTTTCAACAGTTCAGGATGGGATTGCCGGATTGGGACCATCTGGATGGCTGGAGGCTCTTGGGGGTTCATCTCGGCTGCAAATTTCAAATATTATTTCAATTTTTGAACTTAGATTACGGTAACAACTGGAATCTCAACCATTTTCAACCCAAATATCCACGCTTAATCAAATTTTGTTTATTTTTCACAACTCAAAAAACACATTACAACTTGAAAGATCAGTGGTATTTTTGTATTTTCTTTTTTTTTAGACAAACAATATTTAATTTAGCTGTCAGTTTTCTCTTAAAACCATCTCAAAAAAGAACGGTCTAAAAGAAAAAAATCAAGCACAACACGCATTATATAAATTTGCTGAGTGAAAGCAACCAACAACGTTTGACCGTTACCCTAAGGCAAGGCAATGGGAACGAAAGCAACAGTTAAAGGGCACACAAATTTTGAACAGATAATCTGATGATGAGCAAACACGGATGATGGATAGGATAGGATAAACTCTGTCAGTAATTTTTTTGATAAAAGTGAGACCGGTTGATGGGGCAAAGAGGATCCATAAATGGACGGAATTACTTCTTTGAACACCTAATAGAGGCTATGTATGCACCCAAGAGTTGAAATTGGAAAAGTTGAGCTACTAAAGAAAGGCAGACCCGTAGCACTCTGATAGAACAAAAATGGTGTCTATGTCAATGGGAAGGGGGGATAATACTCTGTATAAACTTTGATTTTTTGGCTACAAAAAGGTTCCTATGACTGTGTTTTGTGTGGCAAATGCGTAGAATAGCAATATAGCAATCGGTGCCTACGGTAAGTCAGGATGGATACAAAAAGACACAACTTCTTTGGAGATCCACAATTATTACTACAATCCTTTGAGGCCGTTACGGACTGCTCGCGGATAAGGCACTTCCATTTTGGGACATTGTCCGGCGGGATAACCGTATTCGATGACGTCGGGAATGCCGATATCGACGAAGGGCATGTAGAGGATCTCATGGCCGGCAACGCTTTCGATGTAGGAAGTTCGGACGTTCTTGGAGGGTTGGCCGTGTTCGACGATCATCTTTTCGAGGGCGTCTAAGGATGGTAAAGCGGCGTACCAATCGACCTTCTTGTCCTTCGGCTTGCCGGTCGGAAGGGCGCTTGTCGACGGGATTGCGGCTGGGATCTTTTCCTTCTTGACTTTCTCGATGGTCGGCGCCTTTGTGGAGAGTTTTGTCAAATCTGCCACAGATGGCGGAGCGGATTCGATCTCATCCTTGAAGAACTTCGCGGCACGCTTGGTGTACTTCCGTTTTTGGCGATCATCGAAAGCTGGGGACGGGGTTGAAACGGCCAGGCGGGATTGGGATGGGATTTTGATCTTCTGCAAATTCAAAGATTACTTCAAAATTGCACAAAAGACAACAAAAATCTTACCAAATTAGCGGGCGCATTCGGCGACGTCGAATTACTCTTCGAACCCAGATTCAAGTCCGGCGTTAACAGCTGGGGCAAGTTTTCCGAAAGCTGTGCAAGCAATTCCGCCGTTGATTGGGTGTCCTGTCTCACGCCGGAGATGCTGATCTGTGGCGATGCGACATTGTTCGAAATGAGTGCCGACTTGGATCGCTTGATGGTGCTACCATTATCGAAGGACGAGGTAGCTAAAACGGACAGCATTGGGGTTTCGGTCTCGACGAATCACAAAAGAATTGGCCGCAAGCGGTTTGTTTGGTGAATAAAAATCAAAAGGAAAGGGGGGTGATCACAAGACCAACCGGGGCCTCTCACACTCTCCTGTTATTGGTGATGGTGGTGGTTGAAAAACAACAAAGCGAGCCCCCGGGCGACGACGACTGCAGCCTCCATGACAGGCAGCAGGCGTCGTCGTCGTCAAACAAACCCAATCTTTTTCAAAAGCTCGTTATGCTTTTATGATTCAAAATAAAAACTCACCATCAAGCTTCCGCTTTCCACCAATCACAAACGATGCATTCGTTGTGAAGCCGTTGTTGACGGCGGTCGTCGCTTCGCGTTGGACCTTCTCAACGGCCTGTGCTACGAGGGTTCCGTTCCCGATTCGCGGCGACGCTACTTGGCCCTTACCACCTGCGACGGTTATCCCGGACAACAGTGGCGAATTAACCTGACTTCTTGATGTACCTGTAGAATGGATTTAGTAACTGTTTTCTAGTTATCCCCCGTTCTGGTTATTACCATCGGGTAATCGATTCTGCGGGGTCGTGAGCCGACGCATCGCTGGTGACATCGACATCATGCTCGGCGTGACACCGTTTGATCCACCACATGAGGACGGGGCCCGCGTGTAGGTATCCGTCTGTTTGCGCCATTGCTTGATTAGCATACGGCATTTTTGGCTGAATTTTGGGGCTGTTTCGACGACTCGTTTTCGGACATCATTCACGATGCCTCCGATGCGTGTATGCTGAAAAATTTTTAGTTGAAATTGGTTGGAAAAGGAAAGATTAAAGGGAGAATGTGCTGTGTTTCGATTGTTTGTCGGTGAGTCTGTTTGTCGTTGGCGTGCGACCGGGGGTCCGCCAGTGAGCAGAGCTCGGTTGTCGCCGGGGGGAGGACCCCGAAGCGTCGACTTTGCTTGCTGGCGGCAGTCGTCAGTCCTGGGTCGGTCGCCAGTCGCGAGCTGGCGGTGTCGACTCGACACTGCTGGGGGCTGGCGCTAGCGGCGACGGGAAAGCAGCTCAGTCGTCGACGACGACCGAGCTGCTTGGCGGCGGTCGGTGGTAGGCGCTGTGTTGCACTATAGTGCAGCACCCCACAACTACCACCGGCGCGCTCGCTCGCCAACCGACGACGACACAAGCAAAGCAGCAGCCTAAACGCGCAGACTACGACGACGACAATCGCAAACGAAACACAGACACAAAGTTACCGGGGGAAAAAAGGAAATCACCAGACGCCCTGTCTGATGACATGACGTCGATGTAGTAGTAGTAGTCCTTACCTCCAAGACCTCCTTGCTGAGGTTAGACTTTTCGAGTTTATTGCACACGGTGAGACCGAGGGCTTCATCGTTCTAAAAGATTACCGAAATCAGTCGGGGAACACGAACACTTAATTAAACTAAGTTTATATATCCCAATCAATCCCACACTCATGCGCTTCTTTCTCCCTCATCTTTGCAACGCCCCAACCCCGAAACAGTTTTTATTAGTATACATTTGATTTGGTTTTGTGAAAGGCAATTCAAATCCAAAAATTAACGCTGCTTTGGCAGGGCAAAGCAAGCGAAAAAGACGTCTCGTCGCGCACACCATCACGCCGACGAGAAAAAAAACAAATTTCAGTGCTAGCATTCTTTCTATTTCGCTATTTACTCGTCCTTCCAGTACATTTATAATTAAATGATTAAGAAGAAAGGTTAATGAATCCACCCCAGATGGGTGAATCACCGAGGTGTTCTTACGTATACGTACTTTTTCGGCGGCCAATAATAGCTCCTGCTTCAACTGCTCCACGAGGAGCGCCGTCGGAGACAGCATGTAGACGCTGTCGCCGGCCTTCGCCGCCGACAAGTCAGGAGGAGTCGCGAGCCGAGCCGTCGCAGCGAAACTAACGCCACAAGCAACCATTCCAGCCCAATTCGACTGAATCCGAGATGGTCGTGGTGGCCGCTTTTATACGCGATGGAAGGGTCGACGAACGCGAGCGAAGGAAAGAGGACTCCGCCCTGCAGGATGCACAACGATGAAAGTGGAAGGAGCGACCGCACGAACGAATGAGGTCGCAACGGAATGAAATGGATGGGGTGTGCGCTTTTTGCTCACACTCGCGACTCCACAGAAAATGCGAGGGGGTCTGTGCGCGCGCGTTTTTACAACAGGCTTTCGTCATGGGACACACGGAAAGGGGAAAAAGAAAACAGAAAATGTGAAAAAAAATGTTGATCATCGAAAAATCGCCAGCGAAAAACAACTTTACGCTCGTTTCAACATTGTTTCCTATCCGTCTCGAAGGCGCCGCTCTCGAATGGTATATCACATGGCAGGGAGAAGCCGTCAACAAGCCGCAGGTTCACGCTTTTGTCACCATGACAACCTATCCACCTGCGATGCCGTGGCACTTCGATGCCTTGAGGCCCTCTAACCATGTCGGATGAAAGTCGAAGCGCTCGAGCAAGATCTGGAAAAACTCGACGCCGGCAACCAGCACCCGCAACTGCCGGTGGCGGCCACTACTTGAACGTTGATAGTGCAACACCGGCTGACCATGGCAACATCGATGGTATGTGTGTTTTTATATATTTTTTTTATCAAATAAGCTGAGTCATGGGTTGTTTATGTTGTAGACAATCAGCTTGTTGTCCGCCTCAAAGATCACAAGGCGTACACGACCGAAGCGGAGCGTCCGAAAAGTCGCTTGGGACAGTTGAACCCATTTTCACGTGATGCGGCGTCACCACGGATTTCGATGATGGCACCGCCGCCGAAGAGCGATTTGAAGGAGACTCTGAAGCGACCTTTATCGAGTAAGTCAGCGTTTTTGAACTTTTGTTTATAAATTTTTTACATTTTGCGCCGAAAAATGGATATTTTGCCGAAAATTTATAAAAATTTCAAAATTTCAGGCCTCTTCCGCCGCCCAACCTCCAAAGCAGGCAATCGCGATCAATCCCGAAGCACCGAGGTGTCTGAAGTTGCTGCAATCGACTCTGCTGACACTGTTTCCAAGGCTGAATCGGTCGATGTACGTTTCCCCGCATTTTGTGATGATTTTATATATATTTCTTACGAAAAAAGCTTTCAGAAAGCCCCTTTCAACCTGGACACCGTCGCCCGAGCCCCGGAATTCCATGTAAACCACATTTCCGCTGCGTACAACTTCGATTTGCCCGGCCTCGACAATCCTGAAATCAAGAAATTTGGCGATCTCGACCTCACCCCGCTCATGCGATTCCTGCAACTCGAGGAAGAAGTCATCGACGAAACGGTTCCCTGGACCTGGGATTATCTTTACGTTAACATTTTGACCGAAACGAGGGAGAATGAGTGGGATGTTGATGAAGAGTTGCCCGAGGGTTTTTAAATTTCGAGAAATAAACCTGATGATGCGAATTTTAGTCGGTTTGGAGTACGGTAGCGGTTCCATTTTTACATTTTTGGCTTTCTTTTAGTGAGTTTTATGAATAGATGTTTCAGATGGGGGTGCGATATGTCTATCGATGGCTGCTAATGTTGGGGATTGTCGGAATTTTCGCGGTTTTCGTGTTTTTGAACGGCAGTGTTACAGTAACCCCGGAAGTTACTGTAGCGCCAGTCAAATTGGAGGGTAAGAAGCCGTTAATTTTGGTTTATACGCCAGTTTTCGGCAGAATGCAAGATGACTTCCTCGACGGATGCCCATTTGCCGATCAATGTGAGCTAACTTTGGCCAAGGATCGAATGCCGGAATCTGATGCCGTCGTCTATCACGCCTACGACTTCCCAGACGTGTTTCCGTTTCAAAAAGCTGAGTATCATTTTAAAAATGTTCTCTACACCCAGGAGAATCCAGTCTCAGTGATCAAAAACGCCAAACGATCGCCGCGTAAGTTGCCTTTTTGATTGATGATGTCTGCTTTGGGTCATTTGTCTTGCCAATTTGACACTGTCAATGATCGACAATGACGTATTTGCGCGGGACAACTTTGATTAATGAACTTTTTAGACAACTTCTTTCACTGGATCATGTCATACCCCCGTGCTTCCCATCTATCAGCCCCCTATGGCACCCGTTGGGTCGACCCTGATACGGCGAAACGGCATGGATTCCCGTCACTGGACTTGCCCTATGATGCTGAATCGATATTTGCCAATAAATCCATCTCCGGCGCATTCTGGCTCGTTTCCAACTGTAACACCACCTCAAAACGTGAAACCGCGGTCGCCGCACTGGCAAAACACTTCCGTGTCGACATCGCTGGGAAGTGCGGGACCGACAGTAACATCAAATCGCTCTGTTCGGAGCCATACCCCGCTACCTGCCATGAAGTCTATGAGAAGTATTACTTTTTCATGGCCTTAGAAAACGCTGATTGCGTGGATTACATCACGGAAAAGTATTGGTCCCATTATGAATTGCCAGTGGTCCCCATCGTGATGCGAAGATACGTCTATGAGAAGCTGATTCCGCCTGGAAGTTTCATCGCTTTCGATGATTATCCTTCCCCTAAGGCAATGGCGGATCATTTGACATATTTGATCGGGAATCAGACGGCTTATTTGGAATATTTCAAATACAGGGAGCAAGGCTGGACACGTGCGGGTTGGAATTCGGCTGGATACACTCTTGGTGGGTTTCATTTACCCTTCTAGATTGACTTACAGTAATCTTCTATTCTTTTAGCCGTCTGCAATCTCTGCGAAAAGTTGCTATCAACTCCTCCAATGCCAATGCCGCCCCGAATTCTCGACGTTAAGAAATACTTTTTCAAAATGGCTCCATGCCAGATGTCTCAGTTTACGGATAAGTGGTCGATTCAGACTTGAATATTTGCGTGAGTCTTGTTGTACATTGTTATATTGACGGGTAGGCTGTAAGTGTGCATAATTTTAACATAATCAAAGCGATGGAATTTTGCCAAGTTGTATTTTTTGTTTAATTTTGAAAATTTTGTCAAGAATAAAGTAAGCTCAATCAAGAAAGAACAATCTATACATAATCCTACAAACCGATAAACAAGCAAAAACCGTGTTTAAACAAACAATCAGTACGAAATTGTAGTTTTGTCACCAGTGATAGCGCTTATCAGTTGTATTGGAATCCATTTGTTTTTGGGATTGGTCAGTTTGGAGACCAAAACAGTCGCTTTGAAGTGATATAAAAGCCATGAAAATGGCCGTTAGCTTCACTCTTCGACTACATTGTCTACTATGAAGCTGCTTTCGCTCCTGTTCTGTTTGATTGCCGGTGCCTTGGCCGTTCCAGTCCCCGACTGTGCGACTACAGTACCCCCGCCACCACCATCACCATCAGGTCATGATGGCTTCCCATGTGCTAATACGCCGAAAAGCGCCTGGTTGGACTTGACCATCGTGATTGAACTGAGCAAAGTCATGTCGGATCCACTGCTCGAGATTCAGAACAACCTAAAGACCTATTTGAAGCAGTTGACCATTGCCAATGTTGAAGGGCACGCTTCGAGGATTGCCATTATTGGTTATGATGAAAGCAATGCCACTTTGATCCATGGATTTACGGATGAACAAAGTTTTGCCGCGGTTTCGGGGAAGATTAATGCTTTGAAAACGTCGACTGTTTCATCAGATAAAGCTAGCATCGTCAAGTGAGAACATCTTTTTACGAAATTTTGATAGAAAAACATGATTTCAGAGGCCTTCAATTGGCCAAAACCCACATCGACGCCAACCGTGCCAAGAAAATCCCCGGAGTGGTTCTCTATGCTGCCACTTACAATGATAAAGATGACAATGACCCGACTGTGGCTGCTGATGAGCTCAAAAGTGACATGATAAAAGTTTCGACTATCACTTTTGAGACTATCCTGGGTGTTTATACGCCTGAGATTGGCAAATTGGCATCTGAGGGTCTGGCTTTCAACAGTACGACCACTGGCGGGTTTGGGAAAGCTATCGCTACTTGTAAGCTTTGAGAATCCATCTTCAAGCTTCTGAAAAGATACATTTCAGTGAACTGTGTCTGCCCAAAAGAATGGACCCAACTGATCATCACCACGCCAACATCGTCAACTCCGACTGTCTATGCCGAATGTTTCAAGCCCTATGAATCCGAAGCCGAGCCCGACCTTCTCACTTGCCCTGAAAACGGGTTTCTAGTCGCAGTTCACACAGAAAAGCGCTTCAACTTCTTGGTAAAACGAATTTTGCCTTTGTTGAGCAAATCTACCGGTGTCAGTGTTGGGCTGTTTCGCGAAGGACCGGCAGCAACCTGGAAATGGCACACTGTCGGTGGCACTGTCGGTTATACGGGATATCCTGAGTTTAATAGCACGGCTCCTGGAGATGTCTATGGATATCTGAATACAAAGGAGGGATGGGAACTCGAAACCGATGATGGCTCCGTTGCCAGAGCCTATGTTTGTGCTCGCCGCTCTTGTGACACTGATAATATCTGTGATTTGGCTTTGATTTAAAGTTTTGACTATCTATTAATCATGTACAGTTGATAATAAATATCCTTTTTAATGTTTGACTGATTCACATTATACAAATTGTGTTTTGTTTCAAAGACAAGGCACACCTTTTTTTACGGTACTGTGTAGCTAATCGTTTTTTGTCACTGATAGAGACGTACGCAAAACTGTTTTATTACTGACCCTTGTCCTTTGTCTTCACTGCAAGAATGTAATGAATCAACCATAACATGGGTGTTAATGTTATAGCTGATAAGGTTTTAAGGTGTGCCTTTTATCGCATTGCTATATAAATGATGACGAAAACTTCAAGAACCACATTTTGGTGCTATTTTCAAGATGACAAAACTCCTTTTCGCTATTGTCTTTGCCATTGGCATCATCGCATCCACCAATGCCGTTGCTATTCGATTCAGCAATAACCTTTCAACGATCGGTCCGGAGCCGACGGCATTACCGACCCTTTCCACGGCAGCCTGTGCCGATTTAGGTGGAATCAAGTCACGTTCGACCGGGCAGTGTTTCATCCACGTCAATGAAACAAAAACCTTCATTCAATCTGAAATCTATTGTGAATCTACCTTTAAAGGTCATCTGGCTTCAGTGCACAGTGGTTTCGACAATTTGTATATCGCAGGTATGTTGACTTTTTATGAAAACTGTATTAATCAAAGGCGAATTTCAGACTTTGCACGTGAGATCTTCCCTTCCATTGCTCAGTACTACATCGGATTGACCACTTTGACAAATAATGACTATGCCTGGGAAGATGGCACTCCCGTGGATTACACCGACTTCAGTCATAACAACTACGGTCTCGACTGTACTACTGTAGATATGAAAACGGCCATGTGGGTCAAAGTTGACTGTTTTACGACGGCTTATTTTGTTTGTGTTGTTTGAAAAAGTAATAAATTAAAGTTTGACAACAAAAACCTGAACTACAACTGTCGAAAAATCACAAATTTGCCGTTGGCAATACGATAACGGGGCTAAAGTTCATCCCCATAGGTCTACAGGCACTCCCGTCACTATGGGAACCTCAAAACCCCTCCATCCAAGTCCAAATTACCATATCCATCAGTCTCCAAAGGGGCCTCTGAATCCGCCTAGTCTCCGGAGTCGATCTCCCGGTGACGGTGGCGGTTCTGAGAGCGAGCTATGCCACCCAAGAAGATGGTGCCCTCGAGCAGGGAGTTCCGCAAACCCGCCAATCTCAACATGTCCGAGCCGAGAGTTTCTCGAAAGTATGTTTACCCCTATTTTTTGACAAAATCAGCAAAATTAATCCCATGCCAGATCAGTGACATCGATCACCGAACGCACCGAAAAGAGCACCGCCACTGCAACGAACAAAAGCTTCCTTGAAGGGTCGAAGCAAAGCAAAGGAAACGATGTCGACGACGATAAAACTCTGACTCACCATGAATGGTACCATGGAATGATGCCACGGGACGAAATTGAGGAATTATTAAAGAAGGACGGAGATTTTTTGGGTTGTTTGCCTCTGGCTATTTCATTTTTAATCAATAAGTTACAGTAAGAAAAACGGATGTTGCAAATAAGACAAAATACGCCGTGTCAGTGTACGGAAAAGGGAGAATCCGACATATTTTGTTGAATTACAAAGATAATCAATGGGCCATCAGGGATACAAAGCGAAAAACGATCATTGAATTGATCGAAGCTTTCGTCGAAAACAAAAGTCCGGTCCAAACCGATGGTACGGTGCTATTGGCGGGTGCACCAAGGCCGGATTATTACATTCTTCATGTATGTTTCGAGATTTTAAGAATGAAAAGCATCATAATTGAGGATTTAGGAACACATTGAACTCGGAAAGAAGCTCGGCGGCGGCGCTTTCGGTGATGTTCACATTGGCGTTTATAAAAAGGCCAATGAAAATGTCGATGTTGCCATCAAAATGTTAAAAGGTGTTATGCATAAGAAGGAGAGATGTCAGTTTATCAAGGTCAGTCGGTTTTCCGCTTGGTTTTAACCAAAAAGACGAAAATGAAAAGTCAATCGATACTATATTGATTTTTTGTAAATCAATCAATAATGTATTGATTTTTCGCATGACAATTGATAATGTGATAATTAATTGTTATCGAGGAATCCTCTTAAATGGTAACTCGATGACAATAAGTTTATAACTATCGATCAAAAACGCATCGATATTTCAAAAATCAATAATGTATCGATTTTTTCCAAATTTCAGGAGGCCCGAATTATGCGCAAATTCAATCATCCAAACTTGGTAAACCTCATCGGTATTGCCCCCAATGAAACCCCGATGATGATCATCCTTGAACTATGCCCTGGGGGCAGTCTTATTGGGCATCTCAAAAAAAATCCCGACCTACCCAAGGACAAGCTAACGGCCTACTGTGCAGACGCGTGTCGTGGAATGTGTTACCTGTCCGCCCGAAAGGTGATCCATCGCGATATTGCGGCGAGGAATTGCCTTCTCGGCAAGCAGGATGAAGTCAAAATCAGTGATTTTGGGCTCTCCGTAGCCAACACCGATGTACTGAAGCTTGACAAGTTGAAGCAAATGCCGGTTCGGTGGCTCGCGCCGGAGGTTTTGAAGGTGGGTTTTGGCCATTTATAGGCAGGAATGTGAATAGTGGTGTTCAGAAAGGCGAATTCTCGACCAAATCCGATGTCTGGGCCTTTGCCGTCACCATGTGGGAGATCTACAGCTACTGCAAAACTGATCCATTCCCCGGGGAATCCAATGCGCAAGCGAAACAGAAAATTATTTCCGGAAAGGACCCCATGGAGCCCCCTGAAGGCACACCCACCATGATGGCAGCGGTTATGAAGCTCTGTTTTACGCAAGACCCTGCACAGCGTCCCGATTTTGAGACAGTCTTCAAGTTAATATGTCCAAAAGAAACACCACCCGCAAAAGATGACGCTCCACCGTAACCGTGTACTGTTTCAAACATTCCAGGGCACAATAAACCATCTCGACCATTCGCGCTAATTTGTTTTCATTTTCTATATAAGTTTTTCTAACACATTATACATAACAAGCAAGGTTTACTGTATAAAACAAGCTTTTTCATTGTTATCAGATGTCGTTTTTTCCATGGTCAGAGTCATCCTTTGAGCGATGACTGGTGTGATGATACAAAAAACACAAAGCTATTTTTATTGAGTCAGACTTCTCGAATCTGACCCCCAGTGCGGCAAAACCAGCCAATTTTGTTGCTAACATGGTTGTTTGCGCGCGCGAGGGCCGAGCCGACCTGTCAAAACCGCCCTATTTCGCGAGCTGTCCATCAATGCGCGGCCGACCCTTTTCGACTTTTCGATATTTTCGATCAGAAGGTCGAGGTCGACAGCCGTGACAGTTTGCTGAAGCCACAGCAGACGTATTCGGTCGGGTGTTATTCGGTTTCTTCTAGCCAGCTACTGTTGCTTTTGTTTCCTGGTGGTACCATGGTGCGCTCCAAGGATCCGCGCCAACTTGCTGGTGCACGGTATCAACCTACGACCCCGAAAGAGCAGCCATATGGTGCTAGTGTAATTACGGTCAATGTTGATAAGCCGGTCGGGGCGGCGATTCGGAGAGGTTATCAAAGGGAAGAGGTTCAGGCTGTTCGACGGTGAGTTATACTGTAATTTGACTGTTTTAAAGAAAATTTATTCCAGCCATCAGCCATCCCTAGCCCCCTCCCACTCTCCATCGAGCAATGATGAAGACGATTTCAACAACTACGACTATGAAATGGTCGATGGCCGCGATCATCAGGCCTATCCGAGACTCGATTTTGGAAATGGCCATCAAAGACCCTTCCCGAACCATCAAAACGGTAACCATCACCCTCTTCCATCGGCCCAGCGGTCGCCAAAGTATGAAAACTGCTACAAACAGCCAACATCTGCCATGGATAGCGATTTTGACGATGAAGTCACCCTGGAAGAATCACGAACTTCGCATCTGCCCGCCCACGCGAAGCAAAATCAACAGATTCAACCAAACACTCGTCTGAATGCCGTTAAAAACGCGAACAACGGTCATCCCAGCCCTCCTGCAAAGACCGGATCCAAGATCGGCGCCGTTGGGGGTTCATTTCGGACTGCTTTATCCAATCATCCACTTGTGAAGCAGCAACAACGCCTCCAACAACAACAGAATTCCGTTCAAAGCACGCCTATCCCGCCACCTCCACCGCCGCCACCGCCTCAGGGCATGAATATCTGTGTTTCGAAGGATTCAAACAGGCAAATGGCAGGAAATCAGTATGATGGCAATGGTGGTTACGGTCGAAATGCATTTGTGAATTCGCGTCGAGAAGTCTTTGAAGAATCGAATGAGCGTTATGGACGGGGATGCGAACAGGAGCCATCAGAGTCGCTAGATTTGCCGACGCCAAAGTCGTCAAACGGCTCAAAGACGATTCAAATCTTCGCTGACAAATCCCCCGCCCCTGCTCCGGAAGCTGCTCGTGCTTGGGAACCGTTGAAACACACTCCGACTGGGCATCGGAATGGCGATTCTGGCAATGTGAACAAAGTCCGAAGCGTCGTCAACAAACTGAACAAAGACCCAATTCCAAAGGGCGGAAAAGACTCAATGCGCTCTGTCATCAATGTCGGAAAACAGCAACTCGCCTCGGGCAATGATAATGTCATCTTCAAATCAGCTTCCACGCCGCCGATGAAGCCATTGCCGCCGGCGACGCTCGAAATCCCGCCACCACCGCCACTTCCGCCAGTTATGGGCTTGAATAATGGATCCTACAGTAAGCAGAAAACGTCCAAACCGTCTTTGACATCGCTTGCCACTGATGATGTTTCGTTTACGGATTCACTTCCGCCACCGCCGAAACAACTTCAGAAGGCATCCGATGGACCGAAGGCGCCGAATAGCGATGATCCGCTTTCCGATGAAGCCGATTTGCTGCTGTCTTTCTTCAAATCGAACTGGCAGCTTGTTGATTATCTGCAGATAAAGATGCCGCGCGGGATCATTGACCGTATGAACAGACTCCCTAGGAAGGTGGTCTTTTTGAAAGACGCCAGCGACCTCGCCAAACTTCGAAAAACGCTTCGTCGGCCACCGGCCAAGCGCATCCGTGGCGCACGACGGACTACGAATACCCGATTCAACCTTCATAGAAGAGTTTTGGATCGTGTTTCGAGTATGCGGGAAGAGGACCTGAAGGATATGGTGAGCCAGCAGTCGACGCTTCAGCGAAGAGCGCCTTCACCGAGTGAGCGCGAACGTCGTGAACGTCAACATGAACCCGAAATTGTGGATGACGACGTTACTTATGCTCCACACGCTCAGATTCGGGGGCATCAACAACTCCAGCAACAACTGTCGCAACAATCCCAGCTTCAACAACTCCACCAACACCAAGATGAACGTGTCTATCAACGTACAGGTCGACAGGAAAGCTTTGGTCGACGAACGCCGCCGCCATTGATGGATTCCATCTCTGAATCTATGCATCAACCGTATTCTCAGAGGGATGCAAATGATGAAAAGTGGTCCGCAGCGTATCAGAACAGCAAGAAGAATCACAGATTTGTCAAGAAATCTGCTGCTGGAATCATAACGAAGCGCCAATCAACCTCGCCAACGCCTTTGTACGCAAGTGGAAAACAGCCGGCGCCACCGCCACCTGGAAAGCAGCATCAAGTTCAACAGGAACAGCCATCTCAGCGGACTGAATCGCGCATTGCCGCTGAAATTGCGAATTTGAGAGAGCGCGAAGACGAACTTCGCCGTGATAGAGCTGCCATGGGGTTGCCTGTTTCTGTTGATGACATAGTTAGCGGTGGTGGAGGTCATTGGAAGCACGATCCGAGAATGATTCCGTTGCGAGAGACGAGATCTTTCAATCATTTGAAGATCAACGTTGAAAATGAGAATCAAGCATCCCGAAATTGGCCGCCGCTGCAGAATGGTGGTCACTATGGGATGACCAAGAGTGAGAGCTTCCATCAGTTGCATGTAAGTTTTCAACTTTTAGACTGATAATATCGAGATTGAAGCCATTTCAGCATCAATACATGGCCGGCCCACCCAGCCACGCCCCTAATAATGCTCCAAATTCCGGAAACAACCCCCAAAAGTACCTTCGCCGTGCCAACGGCCCCCCGTCCGGAAGCCTGAACGGTTATGATGCGGCTCATTCATCATCGTGTTGGATCCCGGCCGATTCGAAGGTAGGCCTCACCCTTCTAGACCTTTTTCCTAACTTCAGAATGCTGAAATCCGAAAAAGAGTGTAAATCAAATGCAGCCTTACAGGTGGCGCTCAGTCGCAGCGACTCTCGTCAGCAGACGCGCTCGGTCCACGACGCCGCGGCCCATGTCGGTGCCGCCCGCTTCTACAATAGCACTGTCGAGCCCGGTCTTCATCAACACAGCCATCGGCCCCAATAAAGGCTCCTCCGGCATCTATGGCGTGACGGGGAGTGATCGTCGCCCCCGGTCATCAAATGCCACTGGATCCTCGCCATATGCCACCCTGCGGATGTTTGCCAAGTACCCCTTGCGAGCGAAATTGTTCTCCTGGCCGAAGCGCCTTCGTGCCACACCTATTCTCAATGGGAGAAGTAGTGCCATGGGGTTGTGAGGCTGTTATGGATTGCAATTTTGAGCTTCTCAGGGATACTTATGTCTAACATCTGCAGTTTTATCGTATATATTTGACTTAATTTATTGAAATTATCCAATTTGAAAACTCTTTCAACTCTATACATAATGCGAAAAGGTAATAAATGTCTATTTTCACATCGTAAATCGGTACTAAGTAAGGAGAAGTTTCCCATGCAAATCAAAATGGGGCCAGTTAACGTTCGCGCGGGAGTCAATCGACCTTTTGGAGACATGAGACATGCCCCCAGCACCGCCATCACATCAAGGTCATGCTCAAGGTCCACGTTGAACCGTATTTTGTCACCTTGAGGGGGTATCATCCATACATGCAGCCGGTCTGATATGTCGATCAAGAAATGTTTTGTTATTGTCCTTTTGGCCGTTTTGAAAGTTGCAGCTATTGATGAACAGCAAATCGAGGTGTCGGAATTGCCAGCGGCGAGATTTGAGCCGCCTAAATGTGATTATACTGTGAGGCGGGGTGGACCTGATGGAAAGGTCATCGATGGGTGGGTCGAACTTTGCTTAACTTTGAGAAATTTTGATTTTTATCAACTTCTAATAACTTTTTTGTGGTTTTTTCAACTTTTAACCTCTTTTTTGACTGTTTTGCAACTTTAAACTCCATTTTTATCAAACTTGTTAACTTTAAAATTGATTCCAGCCGCGTCTCAATCGGTGACCCCCTCTATCACCGTTGGAGTTGCGCTTCTACCGGCGGCATTTACTGTATCATGGTCCATTCCTGCAGCATTTCCCACAGTTCCATCGAATCTGCCAAAAACAAACGGGTCGAAATTATCGATGAATTCGGCTGTAGCGTATACCCAGAACTCGTCCCAAACATGGACTATCCCACCGAAGCCGACGCGGGTCTCAAAGTTAACGCATTTCTAATCGATATTGACCAAATTAGTCTTGCTTTTAAGTGTTCTTTAAAATTTCTCGTCAAACAAGACGGTTTTTGTCGACGGCCAAAGTGCTCGCGGCGATGAAATTTGATGAAAATAAAGTTGAGCGAGTTTTATTTGATGAATTTTTCCCAAACTTGAAACAGTAATACAAAAGCTTAGCTTAGGTTAAACTTAAAACTCGACATTAGAATACAAAATGAAGGCGTGAATCAAAATGGCTAAACCAAAAAGGCGATGGTAAGATGGTGTAGCTTGGAAGAGAGACAGTGCTGGATGGTAGGGGTTTGGATGGCACAGGTGACGATGAATGAAGGCAAGAATTGGCAAAATAAGGATTTGGAAGGCGGGGGCGAGGGGCTTATTCCTCTTCCTCTTCTTCTTCCTCCTCCTCTTCTTCGCCTTCTTCTTCTTCCTCTGAAAAGATGGTTTGAATGGGCTAGCTATGGTGATTCGGCGATAAGAAGATTGAAAACAGCTGTGTTGAAAGAGAGAAGAGCAAAACGCAAAAAACTAACCCTCAGGCTCGGCAGCAGGTGCGGGCTCTTCGGCGGCAGGCTTATCGGCGGGCTCCGGTGCGGGGGCGGCGGCGTCATCAGCGGCAGGCTTGGTGTCTTCGGGACCACCCTTGCCCTTCTTGGACCATTCGGGCTTGTCGGACTTACCCTTCTTGACGAGATCATCCAACACGTTCTCCTTCTTGACGACCTTGAGCTGTGAACGGAAATCTTGCTTTTCGCCTTGCTTTTCTTGTTGGGCTTCACCGAGCTTCTTGAACTTGTTGTCGTATTTGGACACCTTCTTAAGGGCTGGTTTCACGCTGAAACCTCTTCTTCAACTTCCATCTTTAGAAAAGTCAACTTACAATTTGCCTCGCAAGTCATTGACAGCAATGGTCAACTCATTGATTTCGGCATCCCGCGCCGAAACAGCAGCGTTGATATCGTACTTTTCCTCCTCCAGCTTGACAACCTTCGAGAAAAGGTCGTTGAAGATGCCTTCGAGCTGGCCCTTGTCGTTGATGCTCTCAAGGTCGGGCAACTTGGGGATCCGGGAGGCCAGAGCGCTCTGACGTTCCTGTTCACGCTTGAGCTGCTGTTGCTTGAGGTCCTCAGCGGCCTTCATCATGAGCAGCTTACGGAGCTTCTTCTTACGCTCGGGCGTGAGGAAACCCTTCTTTGCCTTCTTCTTGTTGCCGGCTTCCTCGAGACGCTTGCGCACCTCGGCCTTCTTGCGTTCACGCTCCTCGGCCTTCTTGGCGGCTTCATCGCCTTCTTCGGCGAGGGCACCGCCGTAGCGGACCTCTTCTTCGCTACAAAAATGGGGTAAATAGGGGTTTAAAATGGCAAAAATGGAAGGTACAGTAATCCCCGGAGGTACAGTGCCCTCCAAAACGGGGTAAAAACGGTAAAATGAAACGTTAACATAGTCAAATAACAAACCTCTCAGGGAATTCCGACATCTTCGTGTGCACGTAAGGCGAGATTGGACTGACTCTACCAGACTGCCTCTAGCGATAATGCAGCAAGAGGGGCAAGAGAGAGAAAGCTTTAGCAGATCAGGGGATGATCGGTGGCGGTCTTGTTTCCGAGGAGGCCGATATCCTGCCACGGACGCACAGGGCTGTGCCGTTAGCCGCCGCCTGAGGGTGTAAAGCCACCATCACGGCCGTTGTTGAATGGCAGGCTGGTAGCAGTTGTCAGCCCCCGCGATAGAGTGGGCGTAGAGACCCCGTCCCCCCTATTTTTACTCCTCCTCGAAAAAGTGCGGCACATATCGCCTCAGGCTATGTCGTGTTTGTATGCCTCCGGTTCGAGGAGCAATAGAACACAACAGAGCCAGCAAGCTCCGAAGCAAGGATCGATCAAAAACATGAGGGAGGCTGAGCTAAACTTTATCCGAGAAAGACAGACCCTAGGCAGGGCAAAGCTGCTAGGGGCAACCACATTAAATAGGTACACACGCTTAATAAATACACATAGACTTTCGCTGGGCCGACGGAGATGCCAACGGCCAACGAAAACGAAAAAAATGCAAAAGGGGCGAGCAAAAAAGAGTAAATCAACAAAATTCGGGCCCTGCGATCTTTGACGGACTTGGCAGCTATCGCTTGGATGACCGCGATGAGGGTGCGGCTTTCTTGGGTGATGAGGCCTCCGAGTCTGCAAAAATCAAAATAAGAGATCAAATGAACTTGAATCGAGAAAGAAAAAATGGCTATGTTTAAAAAAAACATACCCTCGGTGGTGGTGATACGCTTGCGACTGGGACGGACCGGTGCTTCGGGAGTTTTCGATGGCGGCGCTTTCTCGACCTTGGCTTTTTCCTTCTGTTGAATCTCAAACGAGGTTAACCTTATTCTATCTTTGCATTTTGGAATTGGACTTACAGTATAAAATTCATCCGGCTTCAAGGTGGCCGACTTCTTGCGCATCAGTTGGGTGATGTATGTCGCGGCTTGTAGGCTCAAATCATTCCGCACATTCTTCTCCGCGTCTTTGAGGGTTTCGGCCGTCTTTCGGAGCGAATTTACATGGATGTCGACAATGGGGAAGGCCGTCAGAATCTTGGTCATAACAATCAGTGCATTGCGCTTGCTGACGTATGAGCCTTCTTTCATCAAGTGGTTGAAGCTTTTCGTCAGTCGGAAGTGCCATTTGAAGCAGATGGAGCGGTACTCGTCGAAGCCAACCGTCTCTTTGATCTCGCCTTCTTCGGTCTTTTTGACTTTGAGAAGCATCGGGAAGCCTACGCACTCCTGGAATCCAAAAATGAGTACCTTTAAAAGTTGAAAAGACAAACTTACATCATCGAAAACACGGCTACTATCATGCCATCGCAGAGATAGCTCAAGCATGAGTTGATAAAACTTGCCAATGGCATGACTCTCGGTTTCGCTGAGGCCATTCAATATGTAAACGGAATCGCAGAATATCTTATCGAAGAACAGCATGGACTGCAAATTCGGTGTCTTTTGACGGTGAAGAACTTCGACAAATTTCGCGCAATATGCGGCATCGGATTCGGAGAACATGGCTCGGGGGAGAATACAGGATTGGAGGAAGCGGAGCATTTGGGATGAACGGTCTGAAAATATGGAATTATTTTGGTTTAAAGTTGAAAAAACCCACTTTGAATCGGTGAAAACAGCTTGTCAGCTTCATGTTGTAACAAACTCGCGACTCGGTGCACATGTTCTTCCCGGCTTTTGAGCTCATCCTTCAGCTTGCGGGCTTTGTCTTCCTTCGGCCGCTTCCGGGAAGTTTCATGGGCTTGTTCTGACTTGGCTTTCGCGATCAGCGTTTCATACAACGCTGTCGGAACTTGCAAATCGCCAAGATCGAATAGCCAGAAGAGAGCGAACAGTCGCGGCGTCAAATCAAGCCAGTAATCGGCGTTGTAGAGCGGTTGGAAACTCTCCTCCAGGTAGGTAATGGTGGGCTTTGCCGCGCTGTTGAAAGCCAATTGTATCTGCGAATCCTCCAAAATCGCTGTTTCTTCACCGCCTTGAAGCTTTTTCAGGTCTTTGCGCCAGTTGGAAACAATCTCGCGCATGTAGTTCTCGCGCCAGAAGTGCATAACAGTCACAATCGGAAGATAGGCTTCAGAAACGAGGGTTTTAGCATCCGGGAGAAGCGTGGCGAGTTCTTCCGGTTTGAACGCAAATTGGATGAAATTGTTGAATTGGATGAATGTTTCGCGGCATTGATCGAATAACTGCCCAGCCAGCTTCAATGGCAAGTGTTGCGAATCTTCAAAGGCTACACAGTTGTTTTGCTGGGGCATCAGGATGAAAAGGGTCGCCAGGAGGTCGTTTTTGAGAAGGGCATCACGGAGACGGCTGGATAGACGCTTCAAATTGCGGATGGTAGCTGTGTGGAGGACTTCTTGTTTGAGAACATCGCCACCGGTAAGGGCTTCGAGACTATTCTCGGTGAGGGCCACATTGGAGTCGATGCCGGACATGTTGGAGATGATTTCACGGAGAATCAGAAGGTCGATCGATTTGCCGGTTTTCAGCTCATTGACAATGAATTGCAGCATACCCGTCAAATCAGTGGAGAACTTCTTGTAAAGAGCGCCGATCAGGGTGGCTAATGCGGTGATCCACATTGATAGGGTGCCGTCTTCGGCTTTGAGTTGACCTTTTTCGGGGGAGGCCAGGCTGTCGATGATGCAGACTGAAAGTTTCGACATTATACTTCATTTGGGTGGAGAAACCAACTCACAAGTCATGACATCAAGCTCCAGTGGAGTCAAAAACCGCAGCGAATCAACGACAGGGCCGATGAGATTCTGGAAGACTTGGACCTGCTCCAAAAGGTATTCGAAGACGGCAAAGGGGTGGATATGGCTGAGTTTGCCGATTTGGCGGCCAATCAGCTTCACGGTGTCCTTGCTCAGACGTCTGAAAACATCATCTTTAATCGGCAAAACAAAATGAAAAAGTTAAACTTACTTCAGTGAGTACTTTGTCCGTCCAAGCACCGTCGCCCGCTGAACTTCCAAAAACGCCGGCGTGGCGATATTCCTCCAATGGGCATACAAACGGAATCGAACTTTGTAATCGAAAGTGTTCAACAGTTCCCAGAGCTCATCGCTGTAAGCATGGTTGCCATCGAGAAGCGATAACGCTGGTAGCACGGCACTGTCGAGGATTCCGATAATCGCGGGTTTCAAAGATTCCAAATTGATGTCTGTTTTCAAATCCTTCATGAATGCCGAAATCAATCGTAGCAGTTTGAATGCCGTTATCGGGTTGGTCGCGACGTAGGGACCGAGTTCATTGACCATGGGCACTGTTCGGTTGACAAAGTCGTTCCATGATGCTACGGGTTCGACCGTAAGAACTTGCTCAGAATCTTCGGGGACAGCAGAAGGGGCTCCATCAAGCGGCGGGTAGATCGATGCATAGAGACTGGAGATGGATGCGTTTATCAGCTTTGCTAGGGCAGTGCGAATTCGGAGACTTCGATGGACTGGGAGGAATTTCGGAAATTTGTCGAGCAATTTCAAGCCAAGATCGAAAGAACCTCGTTCGAGAAGGGCACATAGTAGGCCGAGTTTCATGTTTTTGGCCAGGGTGACGTCCTAGAAGACAAACTTGTTATACAAGAAGTTTAAATTGAAAATCCAACTCACATCATTGTAAAAATCTCCCATGAGCTTCTGATCCTCGGTAATTTGACCCTCAAAAGCCAAATGAAAAGGTACTGCTGCCGCCGCTTTGGTGTCTGTTTGAGGCGCATTTTCATCCTGTTCTACGAGTCGGGCTTCAACGACAGTGGTAGTCACGACGACTTGGGCCTTCCGGGCACGGGATTTGACGAGTTCGTTGTGTTTTCGTTGACTTGCCATCATCGCTGTTTGCTCGGGGTTCAGCTGAAACGACTCTCCATCAAACTAAACATGTAAAAAGAGTAACTTACGAAAGTGAAAAACGGGATGAGATCAATAAGACCTTGTTCACATATGATCGCCGAAAGATTGCAAAGTGAAAATACGGAGCCATCGACTTTCTGAAAACAATTTACGTCAAATTGGTACAATGGAAAGTGGAACCAACCTCTTCAAAAATGAACTTCCGCTTCAAACTATCCGACAGGTCATTCTTGTTGACCTTCAAAGCCGACAACAAAGCCGTATAATAGGAAGCACGGTCGCTGTTGGCTTCGAAACATTCCAAAATGATGTCGATCACGCGATTGGGGTCGAGATTGAACTGTCCTAAAAAAGAAAAACGTTAAAATTATATAAGAAAGCGCTTAAACTGACCAATAAGCTTCTGTAACCGCGATAAAGTCCGCCCCGAATCATTGTGTTTATCGCCAGCAAACAGTTCTGCGATCGTTTTCGCGTATCCTTCGGCTTCCTCCCGCAATAAATTAAACTTCAATTGCTTGTAGTAGAGCCGAGTCTTCAACTTGACAAGTCTCTGTCGTGTCACTGGGTCTTCCGCGCCGCAGGAGATGAATTCGAGTTTGTTGAAGTCGGCCGGGAAGAGCTAAAAGTTTTTATATATAAAAATTTCGAAAAAAAGCGCCAATCGACCAACCGCCTGTGCATTCAGCTTCACATTCCCCTTGTAATCCACGCCGCCTTCATCGATTGCCGTGTCGAAGGCGCTGAGGATGTCGTAATAGAGTTCTGGGTCGACGTCGAGGTGTTCCTGAACGCGTTTTTACAAATTTCACTAAAGTCAAAAAAAGTGAGTAAAAACTACCTTGATAGACCCCGGCTTCTCCTTCGAAAACTCCTCATCGACCTTCCGTATCACCTGTTCAATCTCTGCCATCGTTCAAAGCTTCGAAAACTGAAGATTTGTAAAAATGGACCACGCAAAATGCGCCCCACACCGAGTCCTTGGCGTAACGCACCCAACGCAAATGCTCCCCATTTCAAATGTCCCGCCAGTCTACAGTACGTGTGTCTCGCAGTGCGACCAGCCCAGCCAGCAAAAGTGTGTGCAATTTCTCCCTTTCGACCCTTTTTTCCTCCATTTCGCGACTTTTCTCGTAATTTTTATCCGAAAACCCCACTATTTTGAATCAGGTAACTTTTCAGATCGTTGCAATGGAGCGTCAGCACGGACCCAAGCCCTCAAAGAAGTAAGTTTTCACGATTTTATACATCTTTGCCACCGATTTCCCGGTCTGGGTATAAAGAATATATATAATTGTTCCCTTTCTAGGCTTTACACCCGCGCTGTCTTCACCGGTTTCCGACGAGGTCTCCGAAACCAGCATGAGACCACTTCTCTCCTGAAGCTTGATGGTGTGCACAACAAGAATGACGCCAAGTTCTACATCGGCAAGCGCGCCGTCTACGTCTTCAAGGGCCAGAAGAAGGTCGCCTTCAAGGGTGGTGACAAGACCAAGGTTCGTGCTATCTGGGGCCGTATCACCAACGTCCACGGTAACTCCGGCGCCGTCCGAGCTCAGTTCCACCACAACCTCCCCGCTGGCGCGATGGGCAAGCAGATCCGCGTTGTAAGTTTTACATTTATGGATTTTTTGAACATGGTTTTGATTGATTTCTTTTTTCAGCTTCTGTACCCCAGCAACATCTAAAGCGGTAGCGCCGGTTATCTAATTTTTTGTTATAATTTGGCGTCTTGTTTTTGTTGAGCGTTATATATATAAATCTATATAATGTTTTACAACTTGTGTCACATGCAGCAACATTTGGGTGCGTTACATTGGTGAGTAAACCGTTTTGTTTGCTCGGCGCGAATTACTTATTATTTATCTTTGATCAACAGTTTCGATCATTGAATTACCGGTTCCAATCAGTTTTGAGTTCCGATGTAAACTTATACAAATTTGAGACATTCAAATTGCCTTCGTCAATTTTGAAAGTCTAAAAATACCAATGTTGCTAAGGGCGGAAACACTGTATACGAAGTTGTTTTCGTGGAGCGATTTACTTCAAGCAAAGACATTGCAAAAAGCCATTACAAGCTAACAGTCGAGTCCCTTTTTTGCACGTAATTAAATACAGCCTTCGCTGTTTCACATGTAAGTGCCGCAGGCTTTATTTAGCCGCCCAACTTGCCTCATATTCCATTTGCCGTGTGCGTCGAGTTGAGGCAAAGGCATGTTAGGAATTTTATTCAGATATATTTATTTTTTCATTGGCTTATCTCTTGGTTTTATTGGCGGACATAGTGTTTTTCATGTAAGGAAGACAAAGACAGTTTTTAAAATTATACAGTTATCCTTACAGATCTATAGAATACGTTATATTACTTTGTACCGGCAAAGACAAGGAGTGATAATACGACCACCTTTTAGTGGCCGCAGGTTTATTACTGAAGTGTGGTCGCTCATGGTTTTTGGGTTACGTGTCTTTACAATAGCATGTGTTACTGGGTGTACACTCGGTTGTATCTTAGCAATGTTACCTCAATGAATTACTTTTATAATGTTTTTGTTATTCGTTCTTCTAAATAGTTAGTAGGCGCCAAATGTTTCAATCTTTGATGCTTATCCCATTGCAAGCATACAACCAAGCGCGACCTAATGCTAATAATAGCCTAACACTTGCATGTGTGTAATTAAATATAGCCTTTGCCCTTTCACGCGAATGTAAAGTGCCACCGGCGACCAACCCGCCTTATGCTGCATTTCCTGTTTGCATCTGATGTCAAAGATGGATATTATGTTATTTCGATTATTTCTTGGCGGATTCATAGGCTGGATTCTTGGCTTTTGTATGACCTATGTAAGTTTTACATATCAGTTTATACAAGCCAATTGGCCGTTGCAGGCTTTTGAACTACTGCTGTATGATCGTCAACAATGGCGAATTGCTAGACTACGTCCTCCAAGGCTTCGGCGGCGTAACAACGCATTTTATTCAAATTCTGACATTTTTTTCAACCGTGCAGGGATATAATTTTCTCAGTGACCCACTGATTACTCAGTTAATAATCTTTGATCTTTAATTTACACGCATTTGTCGTCTTTGTGTGGCTATAGTTACAAATGGCCCCTTTTGTTTGCATAATGCCAAAAATAGCAACACACTAACGTCTAAATTTTAAAATGGCAATGATACTTTATAAATAAACTAATCTCAAAAACATCGCACAAACATCCAGATATGAAAAATTGAGACAATTTATCTGTGCTAGTCAATGTTTTCAGCGTGATGATACTGCTTCCGATGTGCGTAATCTTCGTTGTCTTCATTTAAGCGAGATGCTTCTACATCCATTCTCGGTCCAGTAGCCACGCCCCCGACGAGGAGAGATGAGTTTCCTTCGCTCTGTGATAATGGTGCATCACCTCGAAGGACTGTTTGAATCATGTGAAGGACCGAGAATTCGCTGATTCCGCTGTGAATCGCTGGACATTTCTTGTTAATATGGTAATAGATGGCGGCGATGGCGATGACATGAGCTACACTCATCCAGAAGTTGACTAAAAAGCAGATTAGAATGTTGACCACGGCACCGCAGAAGGCTACATATCGATTGGTGAAGGGACTGTAGAAGTCGCCACCGGCTCCGATGTCGACGACGTTTTGGCCGGCTTGTCTTTCTGGGAAGAGCTGATTCAGGTCATTCTGGGCATTGGCCATGTTGTTGTTGCTGCCATAGTTTTGGGAGTTGTTGATCGGGCGGGAGGTATCTGTCGTTAGCTGGTTTTTGAGTTCTTTGAAGTCGGTGGACATGGCTAGGGACACATAGGCCCAATTGACAGCGGCATAGGTGAAGAGGAACGGCAAAGTCGACAAGATTGCCAAATAGTTCAAATCACCAACTAAGACGAAGATGATCGAAACGACAGTAAGCACGATCGTAGCCTTGACCGGACTGTTCCCATTCACATCGCTATTAGCTGCCAATGCATTCAAACTCGGAATGAAGCCCTCTGCGGCGATGCCTTGAAGCACCCGTGGAGTTCCGATAAGACCAGCTGTCAGGGAGCTCAGGGAAGCGATGTAGATACCAGCAAGGAAAAATAGCTTCGTCAAGGAGACGCGTTCACCGACAAGCGTGTCACAAAGTAGCATATTTCTGTCGACACTTGCACCAAATGTCAGGATAAACAGGAAACAGCCGACGGCACTGACCCCAATGGCACTCAATTCGCCTTTTGCAATGTTCTTATAGGGATTCTGAAGTTCACCGCCCATGTTGACCCCGGCTAGGACGCCGAGAAAGTTGGCGAAAAGGACGCCAAACAGGGAAAAGAAGGTCTGTCGGCCGGCTTTATAGTCGAATCCGAGGGCGGCGCAGTCGATTTCCTCGTAATGAGAATCCCAGTTTTCAGATAGGCGTGTTTTGTTCCACCCACCAACACCGTCGACTTCTTTGCTTCCAAAAAGACCGCCCAGGACGAAATCAGACGCTGCGATGCCGACACAAATCAGGAGTACGGTAACTGCGCGGACTGCGTGTTGAACACCGGCGACATTGATCGCTAGAAACGACAAAGACCAACTTCAAAACATGAAAAAGTGAAGCATACCGGTAACAGCAATGATAGTAACGATAGAAATCAGCTTAATCACAATCTGACTATCACTATCGAACAGCCGAGCCACAGATTCACCAAATCCGACCGCCACCAAACTGCTTCCAACGGCTTGCCCGAAAACGTAGACTAGCGAAATGGCACCACCGATTTGGCATCCCAAAACGTGTGAAATCAGGAAGTAAATACCGCCGGATTGGACTTGGCATCGCTGGCAGATGCCGATCGCGGAGAATACTGTGACGAGAACGGTAATAACGGAAATGGCTAGCAAGGCGAGGGCGCCACTAACTCCGGCTGTGCCCTGCAAAGACGTGCTTTAATTATGCCTTTTTTTGCTTGGCATTATTTATAGTTTTAATCTGGCTAATTTGTAGGCTACATGATTTCTTTAAAAGTACATTCGCACTTCCTTTCTCATGAAAAATAAAGTGCATTGTTTGATTGCAATGAAAAAAGAAAGTAAAAAATGCTGATGCAACAGCTCGCAATTTTTATCATGTGACAAAAAGTGGAATGACATGTGCTGCATAGCTAAACAGCTTGTTTCTAAATGCGTGTAAACGCGTTTTGACAGCCGTTTTTCCCGGAATTTATTTGATTTTCATCCAATTCCGTGAATTTAGGCAAGTAAAACAGTTTCAAAACTCACAACAATCCACCCCATTCGCATGAAAATAACAATACCAAAGATGTTGACCAACACCGTAACCATGACAGTAGGCGTTCCAAAGGACAGTTTATCATCCAAATTGATGGATCTCTGCCACCATGGCCGATCCCCGCCACCGGCATCACCGCGTTGTTCCGCGGCGAACAGGGAATCATCAGGATCGATGGCTGTTGCCATCTTACATCAGCACGTTGTTTTGGTTGGTGCTAAAACTGGAGCTTTTCGAGTTTGCAGCCGCGCCACTCTACTTCGTTCGACGTCAACGACGTCAGTCAGTCGCTTTCGGTTTTAGCCTCGGAGTGCCGTTGGCGACTCAGTGGTCCGAAACCTAAGGCTCGCTTGCTCGCTTTCCATGCATCCACTTTTCGGGCAGGCCTATGGCACGAGGAAGGCGGTCCAGGCCGCGCATGTGCGTCCATGTCCACAGGCCTCAGGGCATTTGGATGCTGGGGGCGGCAAAAGCAGGCTTGTTGTGGGGCTTCAGGATCGATAGCCCTAAACGGGTGGAGGCCTTTTGCATCTATGGATGTCCGTTTGAAAGGTTGCATCTTATTGTCAAGGGGAAATAAATGGGTTTGTTTTTGGAAATGGGAATTTGTGTGGGTTAAGAATGGATAAATAAGCATGAAGCATTGTTATTGTGGCTGTTTTTCATCGAAGGCATCAGTTTTCTTAAAGTTCTGACAGAAAATATCGAAGAAAAGTGCATTTTGACGTAAAAAAAACACTTTCATTAACTATCAATCACCAAACTCAGCATAAACCTGCACTCTAACAGCATACTACGAAACCCCAAACTCAATTACAACTTCACTTGACGTCATTCATGTTGACTTGCATCAAAACTACCTATAACTCAATCCAATTCATGCCTACCAGGCCGACAGAAACCTTCAAAATGGCCCCAGTTACCCCATTTTTCAATACCCATATCAGAAGCGAGCAGAACCCGCCATCAAAAATGACAAATACAACCTCGTAAATGCCATCCATCCCTCCTCCCCTTTGAAGAATAATGGCATTTATCGTGATTTTCATCAGTCTTGTCCCTGTAGCAAAGCCAAATTTGCATAAAGCGTTGTCGGGCGTCATTTGATTCCCGGCTTTTCCGCGCAACAACGATTTGTCACATCCCGAGCTTCTCCAACATGTTGGAGATGCCCGAACGTTCAACCCCGGGGCATCGAATTAGTGTTCCGCGGGAGTTTAGAGGGGGGTGGTCTTTGAGTTGTGTCTTCAGTGAAGTCATGTCAACTTTTGTGGGTGAAGCATTCCGTTTCGTGCTGCCATCGCCACAAAAGTGGGTAAATTTGGCCAATCTACTTCCCCCTTCACAATGAACTGACTGACGTTTCTGCCCTTAAAGCAAATGTATGTTTTTGTTTGCGCATGGTCATTTTACGTTGTCATTTGTAAAGGGGAGTGTCAAGGGGGCCGTTTGAAGCTTCACTTGTCAAAACAAGCTTGCAGAAGACAGGGATGTCGGTATTTTCATAGCTTTTGCATTTACATTAGCTGTGCGTCAAATTTCCCTTTAACAGTATTATTACCGAAAGGACACCCGCTTTGTATTGTTATGCCTGCTTACGTCGGTCTGACGGTCGCCCTTCGAAAAGATCCATTTCAATTCAACGACGACGACCCTGACACTCGAAACCCACGCGCGTTAACTTTGACTTTTTCATTCCGTTTTTTGTCAGTTAAAACCGCCGCCACAACAGTCATCAGGATGTGTCCCCATTTTTTTCGTTGTCTTTGCCGGAAAAAAAGAAAGGCCCTAAAACAATTGTCTAATTCGGCATCGAAGGCCATCCATGAAGCGCGCACTCAAGCGAACCATCCCCATCGTCTCCCGTCAGATGCCGACGCCGACTTTTGGGGCCGCGTTCAGTGTATTCAAAAATGAGCCGCGTGAGAGTCCTTTTTCGGGAAGGCATGACCTTAACAGGATGCCTTAGACGGACAGCTCATGTCCGAAAGCTCAGTTAGGCGTTCCAAGTCTCGATTATGGCCCATTGCGCTACTCGTCAAAAAGTCCTGTTCTTCTTGCGCGGCTTCTGTTTCCCCGGGTCCCGTTTGAAATTCAATAGTTGTCGGATGCATAAAGCCATTGCCTCAGAAGCAGAAGCATGCAATGGCATTTATGCACTGCTTGTGTTTCTGTCCCCGGCTATTCTTGAGTATGCCCTCCTACAAGATGTCTTCAAGAAAGAAGCTCATTGACAAGTTTCGCGCGCAAGCTGTACAGTGCTCCCAGGGGAGTCTTTTAGCGTCAGCCCCTGCGCCGAGGCTTCCGAGTTTCAGTGACTTTTGTTGAAAACAACAAGATTCGTTTGAAACATCAGTTCGTGTCGACAAATCCATGTTTGAGCAATGTACTAACAAAAAACGTGTGATTTCTATCAATGCTGATGGCTTAATTTCAGCAATAAAATCTCCTATGGCGCCGTAGCGACGGCAAGCACCATCGAAATGGACGACGTTGGCCTACTGTGGACAAAAGCCCGCCAAGCTTTTCGTCGATTCACGACTGCCAACCGTATCCATGTCGGTGAAGCTACACTAATTATTGGGGGTGGCGTAATTGCGTGTATTATTATACTTTTGGTAAGTTTCTTTAGTATCATTTGTTTAGCTAACAGGCATGTTAAGTGTTGTTGCTGTTGTTTTGAATGCTGTCGTTGCATTAAACGAAAGTACCGCCGGCACAGGAGGCTCAATGGCACTGATAACAGAGTATGTTTTTGTTTATTTACCAAACGACAACACCAATAGTAACCGCAATTACTATTAGTGGTGCCGATTGGAGTTGTTTAAACAAAAACCTCTTCAGCGCGGTCTACTCAGTCTAATGTTCGCCAAATTGGATGAATTCGAATCCCTAACACCGTTGATAGTCTCTCCAAACACGAGCATCGGACATGCAAACAAACAAGCTCAATTACGCCATCAAAGTGGTCCGCCGCGAGCTGCCTTCAAACCGTCGCGACATCAACTACTCATGGCGGCTTCTAGCGATTCGCCGCCACCTCCGAGGAGGTCGCATGCGGGGAAAACGTTGATTGTGCCGCTGAATGGGAGCGGGAATCGGATGCGTGGGTTTCGGACTACCTGATACTGTGAATTACAGTAGCTTTACAGATCGCCCAGGCCCTGTGCCAATCCTTGGCACCCCCGATTCGCGAATAACATCCCTCGAAGCCGGAACTACTAAAAGTTGTGCCACTATACCTGAGGACGATGAAGAATTCGAGGAGGAAGACGAAGAGGACGACCGAACCACGGAGCTGGAACTGGTGTCCATTGACCGAACTTATGCATCGCAGAAGGTAATAAATCGATGTATCGCGCCGGCACGGACTCCCTCGACTACGGGTGTTCATCAGATGAATCCAGGGGCGCCTATTTCGGAAACTGTTCCATTCAAAGTGAGGATTCAATTAAAACAATCACTTTCAAAGAAGAATTTCAGGAAAAAGCACCCCTCTACGAGCCACCCGATCCTCCATGGGAGCCGCCAGTCTCGATCCCTCAACGTCGGGCTAACCTTCGACTAGCTACCGCACAATCTAATATTCCCACATCCTCGGGATCCGTGAACAACAATTATGCAACGACAACGACCGTATCGGCGACGAATGGCTCAATCCAAAGGAAATATCTCCCTGGACGCGACTCTCCCGGGCTTTCATCGCCAGAGGCCTCCAGCTGTGGCCTCGGATCCCCTGCTGACACGACGGGCTCACTGAGTGACAGTTTTCTCATGCCATCAGAATCCGATGATGGTCGTGGTCGTGGCGGCGCTGTCTATAGCCTCGATTCGGGTGAACAAAAAACATACGGGCCCGGATCGAGCAGCAAGGGCGGTGATGACTCGAATTCGTCGACATCTGCCGGGAAATCGGCCAAATACGCGTTGCATCGGATTGAGGAAGAATCAGAGCCATGTGTTGCTGTTGAAGAGTACTCTGCGGCGTCAACTTCTGGAGGGTCGATTATCAATGCAGGGCGAACGGGCCGGATACCGCGAAGTATTTCGCAACAGGTGAGAAAATCCTCAAAATGAGCAAAAATTATGGAAAAAACAAACGGAATCAGTTTCAGCTCGAGTTCATGAAGAAGTGATAAGAATTTCAAGACATTAGGACTACTGCCAAGAATTTTGTATATATAAAATGTTTTAAAAATGTTCGATTTTTGTTTTCACTGATAAAATGTTCAAAAAACGTGGAAAAAAGCGACCAAACTTTCGCAGGACCTACTTACATGGCTGACAATTGTAATAGACGTTGAAAAAGGTGTAAAATAGAACGAAAAAAGTACAAAATCGACGATTCAAAGCCCAAAAAACGAGGAAGACTCAGCAACCGACTCGCTGCGTGCGCACTCTTCCCCCAGAAAACCCTCACACAATGCACCCAACACGACTCCCGCCACGAAACAAACTCCGCTTCGTGCGGATATGGTACGCATGGCCGAGCGTCCGAAAAAAGCCCGTTTCATCCATGCGTCCAGATCTCACGAAGCGTGCACTCACGTTTTTTCATTTCGATCCCCCGATCAATAGGATTCCCTTCCGTCCCTTATCAGTGCTTTTCCGAACGTTTGTTAGCCATTTTGAAAACGAGTTCACAGTCTGAAGTTCCCCTAACAAACACCAATCATATGATTTTTTTGTCTTACAGGCTGGTTCCTCCGTTCAAGTGATGCTCGTTGTTGCTTGATTTTGCACGTATTTCTACACTCTGCTCGTGCCACTCCGTTATTCCAATTCGTCAAACGCCTTATTAACGCTGAAAGTGCTACACTGCCGGTGCCATGGGCAAAGCATTCCGTGTTCGTGTGAATCGCAAGGGCGCTGTCAAGATCGCGAAGGGCCAAACATCGTCGAATAATGCGCCGATCACCCGATTCCGTGATCAAGCCAAGGCGGAACGAGCTGCCAAGGCCGAGCCGATGATTGCTATCGATGATCGGGAGGAAATGATCGCCGAGGATCCCGTCAATCGATTGGATATTGTTAGTTATTTTTTTTGCTCCTGGGTTTTAAAATTGACTTTTATATAAAATTTAGGACACGATGAACCTCGACAACGACGATGCTAACACCGAAATCACCGCTGGTGGCATGACAGCGATCTCGCGCTTCACAAACTGCACGAATCCGACATTTGAACCCGTGAATCGCATTTGGACATCTGGATCGACGATTCAAAACGACGTGATCTCCGTCCTCGCTTCTGCTGTTGAAGTTATCAAGGAAAAGCAGGGGAATCAGTCGGATATTGAGTACTATGGCGTCTTGTTGTCGACACTCGATGCACTGGATGTCGCTGATACGAAGAAGGTCTATGCAAGCAGTTATTTGTTGCAGCTTATTGCCCCGAAAGTGCCCAAGGAGTTGCTGATTCGCTATTATAGCAATGCTAAAGCTGTATGTTGTTTTGATTAAGCTGTCGATGTGAAATATATATAACTTTCCAGGTTCTCGAACGCAAGATCAAAGCCCTCGCCAACACGAAAGAAGCGTATGGCGCCATCAAATTCTTGATTGCTGCTCTCGGAATCCTGTTGAAAGCCCAGCCGGAGTCTTTCTGGCAGGTCCAGGAGAACAAGCAAGTCCTTGCGGATCTTGTTCCGTTCACGAACCATCCCCACCCTGGTGTTCGCATGATGAGCCGTCGAATGTTGCGATCGATGCTCACAGAAGAGCCGTATGTGAAGGACGGTTCTGTCCATCCTGCTGCGAAGGTTGTTGCGAAGGCTATCAAGACTCAGATTGAGACTGCTGGAGGTTCGTTTTTGATTTTTAAGACGCAATCGATAGACATTGTCGATTCTGTCTGCGAAATTGATCAAAATGTTACCGTTATTGTTTCCAGGAAACCGCGATACCATTACCCGCACTCTGTGTCTCCTCGAAGGCATTCTCTACCGCGTTGCCGAGCCTACACTCGCTTCAATGCTCGAGATTCTGCTCCATCTCGGCGCATCAGCTGATTCCATGGTCCGTTGTTCCGCTTTCCAATGCATGCAACGCACTCTCGAGCGTCCACCATTGGAAGAATCATTCCCGGTATCCCGCAATGCCGAACTCATCCTCGCCCTTCGATCCCACACGACCCCGGCCGATATCAGCGTTTTTGCATACTGGCTCCAAGCCTTGAGTGAAGCCCATGTTTGTCTTGCTCGCTCGACACCGGAGAAGTCCATCAACTTACTTCCTGATACCCTCGACCTCTTCGGCAAGGCATTCAACACCCCGAGTAACGAACTCGGCCATGCTGTCTACGTCTCGTTGAACAGGCTTATCACCGAATGCATCAAGGAGAATCCGGTCGGCGCTACCAAATGTCTGACTATCTTGGAAAGCTCACTGAACGTCCAGAACACCAATCTCTGGAAGTACGTCCTCCAATGCATGACGATCCTCTTCAATGAATCCAAGAAGGCCGTGGATAGCCCGATCTTCGAGAAGGTGCTGAACACGCTGGCGAATCTGCGCGAGAAGGATGACTGCTTCTGTAAGTCCGAGATCGATGCCGTCATTGCGTCCGCGATTCGTAACGTTGGCCTTTCTCGCGTCGTCGGCATCATTGAGCTCGGCATCGACCCCTCGGCCCCTGTCATGCCTGATGATTTCAAGCGATCCTGGATGTTGCCCTTATTGGCTAACAATGTTCGCGATGAATCCATCAACTACTTTGTCAATTCCGTCATTCCGGTGCTTGTGAAGCTGCATGAAAGACTCGACAAACTTCCACCAGTTACCTCCAAACTGTATGCCGTCATCGAGCTCCAAATCTGGGGAATCCTGCCCAACCTGCTTACAACTCCCACCGACTTTGTCGATCAATTCGTGACACTGGCCCCGATGATTGGTTCTGCCCTTACCCAACGTCTTGATTTGCGCCTCGTTCTTCTGAAATCACTCCGTTCAGCGCTTCGATACGCCGAAAAGGAAGGACAAATCGAAGTGATGAAGCGCTTCGCCAAGAACTACTTGCCAATTTTGTTTAACATTTACACTGCCACACCTACTGATACGGCTGAAATCGTTTCCAAGCAGGGCCTTACAAACTATGATGACCGTGCCGTTCGACTTTCGTGCCTTGAAACTGTCCGAGCCTACGTCACGCAGTCCCCTGAGGATGTCCGATCGATCTACGTCAATGTTGCGCTCGGCAAGCTTCGTGACGACGAACAAAGCCTCGAAAAGAAGCAGGCTATCGCTGATCTTGTCATTGCTCTTGTGAGAGGTTTGGATGCCACCCAGTGCGCTGAAGTCTTTACCGCCGTTGAGAAGTGGTTCACGTCGAATCTGGCATCGTTCCAAAAGAAGGCCTACCGTATCCTCGGCGAAATGTACAAGCGCATTTCCGAGCCGGAATTGGCTTCCTTCTTCGAGAAGAATGCGCCCTTCGTCAAGAACATGATTGCCTCTGGAATGACGCGAGTCTTGCCGTCGGCACGAGGTCCGCGTATTGCCATTTACCGAGCTGTAAGTCTATTTTGGTCAAAGTTTCTTACTTATGTTCAATGCTTCCATTTCAGATCCTCGTGACAATGTCCGACTACAACGACGTCACTCACTTTGTTGAAAGCATTCTGGAGCAAGTCATCGTAAGCCAGGACAAGAGTTTCGGTAAGCAGACTCGCCATCAAGCGGCCCATTGCTTCCTGCAAATCTGCTCCGCGTTGATGTCCGCCGCCGCCGAAGCAGAGATCACTCCGTCGGTTGCGCTGGAGCCTGTTCTGGATACAGTCATCAAGCTTTACACGAAGCCCATCGAAGGCACGGAAGTCAGCTTCGAACAGGCTCGTGCTGCCCTCATTGCTCAAAACATGCTGGTGCAAAAGTTTGTCAAATACTTCAATCCGTCGGTTCTCAGCAAGTTGATCCATCTGGCTTGCGCTACGATGGAAGACACGCGTGGTGCCGTGAAGATCTTGGCTGTCCGATGCATGCGTATTCTTTGCAACAAGCTTGAGGAGTTCGTCATGACGCAGTTTAAGTCGCTGTTGTTTGAAGCCATCTTCAAGCAGGACCTTTCCAATGAAACCCTTCGCGTCCGCAAGGCCAACAGGCTGCTGCTCGAAGTGTTGGTTGATCGCTATGGCCCCGAGATGCTGATCAACAACACTGACAATGAAGACTTCTTGAAGCAGATCAAGAACATCTCCAAGATCAAGTGAGTTCAATCCGTCACCATGTTACACGCAGTTTTCCTTATTCTAAATGTTTCAGGCGCCGCCGCGAGAACAAGACCACATCTGGTCCCCAATCCGGAGACGTAGAAATGGAGGAAGACGACACTCAATCTACCTTCACCTCGGCCAACACTGTCAAGGCTGACACCATCTTTGACATTCTTGAAGATTCGGACGACGAAGACATGGCTGAGCACAAGCCCAAGAAGGCCGCTGATTCGATGTCTGTGTTCTTGCACGAAGATGAGGATGAAATCGTCGATTTGCTTGATCGTGACACGATCATCCAGCGTCTCAGCACCAAGGATCCTCGAGCAGCACCGAAGAAGGTCCAGATCGACGAAACCCACAAGGACAACGCCTTCACTGTCAACAAGGAAGGCAAGATCGTCATCGTGAACATTGACAAGAAGCGCAAGCGCTACAACTCGGAAATGTTCGAGGATGATGATAAGCGCGCCAACGTCGAAGAAGATGATGTCGCGTTGGAGGAGCATGAGGATAACGCTACTGTGGTACGTCAATGTTTTATTTTGCATTGTTAAGTTAGTGCTTATCTGCTGCTTTTCAGGTTGCCAGCACCTATCGACCCGGTGGCAAGGGTATCCATCGTGCCTCAGCGGCACCGAAATCGGTTGTGAGTAACGCCATGTCGGTCGCTACGACGACAAATGGCAAGAAAAAGGCTGGTGGTGGTGACGGCAAGAAGAAAGGTGACAAGTTCGAGCCGTATGCCTACATTCCGCTGCGTAATAAGGGCCGAAAGGACGGCCTTAAGACCATCCTGAAGAAGGGTAAAACGGTGTCCGTACCTGGAGGCGGCCGAAGCAACAAGAAGAAGAGGTAATCTCAGCAACCTCGCATAATGCTGCCTTTCGTTCAAAACGTGTAATAATAATTTCCTTTCTCTCTTATTTTTTATGACTTTGCGCTAGGCGGTGTAGTTGTGGAGCTACATCATGCGACGTAGTAGAGTGGTGGTCTCTTTGTTGTTGTCTCTTTTTTGTTATTTTTTAATAAATTGATTTTTGCTCAATGATTACACGTGTAATGAGGGGATGAGTAGATGATGGTGGAGAGGGCATTGGCACGGTATTCCCTCCGGAGGGTAACTAGCGAGGGGCCATGGCTGCGCAGGCGGGTAGAGAGAGAGCGAACGACCACTACGACGGCTGCCGTGGTGGGAGCTCGCCCGCGTCGGTGTCCCTTCCTTGGTCCATTTGCGCGTTCCTCCGACTCGGGACGACGGCGCCTCTCGCTCCTCTGCTCCGAGCGCCACAGGGCCTCGGTCCGTCTATTCGTGCGGTTCTTCCCCTTCGCGTGTCTGTGGGTTGATTCTGGGGTCGGTTCCATCACGGATGATAAACCAAGCCTGTTCACTTTCAGCCAGACCCACTGCCATGTCGTCGACGACGCCCTTGCCTGCTCCCCGTCCGGCCATGACGCGTCGAAGCCAAACTGCGGCGGCCATCGCGGCTTCGGCTGAGAAGGTTGCCGAGCCTCAGCCTGCCGCCCGCATCGAGAAGAAGGCCGAAGCTACCCCGGAAGCCAAGACCCGCTCGCCACCGATCGTCTTCACCGACACTGAGAACATGGTTGTGGCGTTCCTCGTGGCCCAGTACGAGGACACCATCACGAACACGGCCTGTGTCGGACCGGCCAAGGATGAGAAGGACAGGGTTTGGGAGCTTATCAGTCGGAAACTGAAGCGGAAGATGGATGGGTCGGATCGGACCCCGGAACAGGTTAGTTGAACTTTATATGGCATGGCACAAGTGGTAAAAGAGAACTTGCAGGTGCGTGCTCGCTGGAAGTCGATGCGTTCCAGCTACAGCTTCAAGGAAAACAAGACCCAGTGCCTTGCCGAGATGTACTACAACCGTATCAAAGACACGGAGCATACTGTCCGGTACAACGATGTCACCGTGCCGAGGGTGGTCCCCCCAGCCTGGCTGTCGGCACTCATCAAGTCGGATCCGTTGATGCGTGAGCAGTCGAATCTGCCGACCCCAGCTGCCAAGCGGGCTTCTACCAATCATGGAGGGTCGAATGGGACGAAGAGCAAGAAGCCCCGTCAAAGTGAACCCATTACGCGTCCCTATCTGATAGATCCTGAAGCTCTCATGGTAAATTTTATATATCCAACTCCATCCCCATAGCAATTTCACCTTTCAGGACCACTCCCCAACCCGTTCCCCCAGTACCCATGCCGAATACAACTCCGTTACGGAATCCAATGAAGGCAACAGCTCAAACTACCTCGATGAAGCCGACCTCCTCGCACGTCGTCGCCGCGAAGAAGAGCTCCATTCCGCAAATCTCGCCCTCATTCATGCCAAACGCCGCGAAGTCGAAGCCCGTACCCGCTACATCGATACCCGTACCCATCGCCTTCAAACCTTGCCCGCCAGTGTTCCCGAAGACCCACCCCGGGATGCCATCGACCGTACCCCGTCGGAGCTCCTTCAGGATTTCGCTTCCGTCATGAACGGTCTGCCATAGAGTGCCATCTTACCGCCTATCGCCTTGCCCATCTGTCCTTTCAACCTGCCTCCTCGAATCCGATTTCAATTTCAAATTCACATACCAATCCAAACGGGATCCTCCAACCAACATAGACACCCATTTTACGATCAAATTCAAATTCCATAGACAGTAATTAATTACACCGTTTAGTTATTAGGGCCGACATGTTTCAATTGTATGGTCTTTTTTAATTGTTTTTTCTTTCCTGTTTTTTTGCAATGATAACACTTTTCTGTTTTTCAATATCTGTTTTTATTGGACTCTAAATATAAGTACTTTCACTGGAGACCTTTTTCCTAGACGGCAGTTATGCAAAAACACCGAAAGTCATATGGGAATTTGGTTAACACTCGAGAAATGGTTGTAAAAAAGGTTATTTACAGTAGGCTGTAAATTACAAAAAGAACTAATAAAAAGTTACAACTAGAACGACGGAATGTGCTATGTTCTGATAGATACTGTCAATTTAGACCCGAAATGGCGGCTTGCCAGCGCCACCGGAGCCGGTCCCGGGGCGTCGGCTGTTGGAACTCGGTAAGGATCCAGTGGATAGGAATTCACGTCGCCGACGGCGCTCCTGTTCGAGTTGTTCACGCAACATGGCGACTTGGCTCTCGAGCATCTTGATCTTTTGGATGTAGTTTTGTTCGCGGTGTTCGATCAGTTTTTCGAGCTGAAATAAGGGGTTTGAGGGAGATTGCATTGAAAAGGGGTTACATGAAAAGTAAATTGTGAAGAATATGTAAAATTGCAACGAACCTGTCGTTTTTCATTGTTGAGTTTGTGAATCTCGGCTTCGAATTGCATCTTCTTCTTGGTGTTGGCTTCAGCTGCGCGAGTTGTGTTTTCGCGTTCGAGTTGGTTTAGCTGAAAAGGGCGTAATTTATTATTATTTTAAAACTTTGAAATTTTTTCAAAAATTGCGTTATTTCATGCGCGCGTGCATCTGTGCGCACCCGCGCACCGACGTGCACACCCGCGCACTCACGCAACAACACAAAATCCGTTCAAAAACAAACCTGTGACTGTAACAGAGAGCAATTCTTGTACAACTCCGAATTCTCCTTCTCCATGGCATTCAACGACTTATCCAAAGCATGGCGTTCCATAGCCGTTTGCCTCACAGCGGATTCAATCCTCTGTTTATCGAGTTCAACCGCTTCGACATGCCGTTTCAACGCAGTTCGTTCACGCTCCAATCGACTCACTTGAGCTTCGAGCTCCTTCTTCGCAATCTCAGTCTTATGAAGCTGTCTCCGATGCTCCTCGATTTCAGCCACGAAGCCGAGTCGTTCCGCCTTCAGCGTGTCCAGCTCACGTCGAACTTCTCGGGTCGTCGTCGAATTGTCGCGTTCGTACTTTTCGAGGATCTCGATCCGCTCGACGCAACGCTTCTTTTCGGCTGTGAGCTCGGTGATCACCAACTGGAATTCTAAATTTTAGAACTTTTCAAAAAAAGGATGAAAAGCCAACCTGAAGATCATTCATTTTCAAAGAAGTCGTATTGTATTTGCTTCTCATCTCCAGAAGTTCCCTTCGCATCGTTTCACGATCAGCTTCGGCATTTCTCCACTTTTGTGTCATCGATTCAAGTTCGATCTTCGCGGATTCTAATCTTAACTCAAGTTGCTGTGCATCGGGGGCGGTCCTTCGGAGGGAGTCGAACTTGCTCTTCCAGACGGACTCATCTTGTTGAATTCGAGCTAATGATTGTTGCCGATGTTCGATCGTACGCTCCAATTCGGAGCATCGTTGAAGGGACATTGTTGAATTCTGTTCGGTTTCTTTGAGACGATGGGTAAGGGTCTGAAAAACCGATTTGAACACCTCTTCAAAATAAAACTATGTGGAAGCAAGCAGTTTTGTTAAATTTTTGTTAGTAAGAATCAGTTTTCAGAAGCTGTGATTAGCATGCGTGCAAAAAAGGCCCCCAATTCCGTCACCGGTTTTTTTGTTAGTATCCGTTGGCGGAACTCACAATTCTATCGACTGAATGAACCAAACGAACGCCGGAAACATGCTAAAATTATTGATTTTTTTGTTTTTTGTCTGTTTTTTACAGTCATCTATTGGTTTTTGTTTCAGAAATCAACTCTTTTACCTCTTTGTCTTTGGCCAATGAAGCCCGCTCCCTCTGACAGACATCCAATTCCAACCGAACTTCCTTCAATTGTGTTTCGATGGATCTTCGCTCACGATCACAGTGACCTTCTGCATCTTTCAATGCCTTCTTGTCCTCCTCCAGGTTGGCAACTTCAACTTTCAATGCGGCAACCTCGTTTTGTAGCGCTTTCAATCTTGCTTCCTTGTCACGGACATGCATGTCAGATGAAGCCATCTTAGCTCGGAATGCCTTTTCCTTCTGATCACGTGCGCGGACGTCTTCCTCTCGACTGACGAGCATCTGTCTCGTTGAGCTAAGTCTGACATCGAGGCTCGCTCTTTCTGTTGTTAAATCATGGACAGTACGTTGTAGTTCGTTGACTCTTCGACGTTCCTCGGAAAGAGTATTCTGGACATCGTTGATTTCAGCCTTTTGAGCACGGAGTTTCGCGGCCATTTGGGATTTGTCGGCTTCGAGAGCAGCGATACGGTCTTTCAGGATGCGGAAAGTGACTTCCATGGAATTCTGGATGTCAAGATCGGCGAGATGGCTGGAAGAACGTGGGAGTCGAGAGATGGAGTCAACATGGGTGAGATCCGGGATGGATAGGGTCGGACCACGTGGAGATCTGGGTGAAAGGGCGGAGTCTTCATCGAATTCAAGATCTGCGGCAGTTGTGCCGTAGCGGATGGATGGGCCTTGGGATCGCGTTCGGGTAGTTGTTGAGGTTTGGGTTCCTGGAAGAATGATTTAGTTTTTTGAAATTGCATAGTTTGAATTAGAGGACGGAATAACCCGGGCAAATTGTCTATGTATGGACACACGGACAAACATAGTGTTTAAGTATGTAATGTGCGTAGTTTTAAACGATTTGTACCGGGACATAATGTCCGCAGACTATTACTTGAATAACTTACGTGCAAAACTGAGCACCTTCTTGGCACTACGCTCATAATAGCTAAGTTTATCCAGCAGAGAATCTTTTTCCCGTTCGACGGCAACTATTCTGTCCTCCATTTCACGTTTTTTCGATTCACAAAGATCCAACTTATGCCTGAAATCGACATTTCAACCTTACCGTATACCAATTAACCCAACCTACCGTAATATCTCAATCTCAGCTCCCCTCTCTTCCAACTCGCGCATCGCCTCCAACTTCCCCTTCTCAGACTGTCGATAGTTGTCCAACAGGTCGTTGATAACAGCCTGATTGGAAGCCGTTTTCTTCTCCAATGTCGCCATCGCATGTGCCAATTCTTCCTTCATTCCGTGGCTCTCTCCTCTTAAGACAATATTCTCCTGTTCCAGCTTCATTGAACGCTCCTTCTCCTCGGATAGCTCTTTCAGGTACCCGTTTTGTTGGTGCTCATACTGCTTGATCAGGGTATTCAGCGATGAAACTTCGGTGCTCTTATCCGTGAAAGACAGTTCCAAATTCCGGCGTTCTGCGTTAACTTTTCTCATTTCCGTCAATCGCCGCTCATAGCGTTGATCGGCATCTTGAAGTTTGGCTTCGGTGACTGTCAGCTGCTTTTTCACTGCGGTCAAGTCGGCGGTCAACTCGTGATTTCGGGTTTCTTCCTGTTGATGAAGGGTTCGGAACTTGTCTTTGAGGTCAGTGATTTCGGCTAGATGGGATTCGACATCACGGAGTTTGAATTTGAGCTCGCTGTTGGCGTTTTCGGATTCTCGAAGTTTTGTGTTCGTGGAATGGATTTCGTCGTCGATGTCTTTGAGACGGGATTGTTCTAAAAACGTGGTTTCATGTTTAAACATTGTAACCACTGTGTGCGCGCATACGCACACCGAAGATGACCTCCGCGCACTTTTTGTATTTTGCGTGCAAAATACAAAAATTAAAAATACAAAATTAAACTTACGTTTGGTTGTTTTTGCCTCCAAAACTTGCAAACTTTTATCCAAATCCGCAATCTTTCGAAGGTTTTCTTCCTTTTCCTGTTTGGCCCAGGCGAGATTTGCGTTCAGTTGTTCGATTTGAGATCGGAGTGTTTCGCGTTCAGATTCTGCCTTTGCGCTTAATTCTTCTGATCGCTCACTGTAATCACAACATTAACCGCTTCATCTATCAACTATGAAAACTCACTCCAAATCCTCCAACTGTCGCTTCAACTTCAACACCATATCAGCCCCTTGCGCCAATCTACCCTCCAAAACCTCAATTTTCGCACGCAGTTCGGCTTCTCGACCCAAGCCTTCCCGAATGTCTTCCTCAGCGCTTTGTAAATCCTTATCAGCCTTTGCTAGTCGTGCTTCGTAGTCAGTCTTATCCTTCGATCTGGCTTCCATTGCCTCGAGCAAATCCTGTCGCGCGTGTTCACCCGCTTCGATGAGCTCCTGCTTCAATCGGCCAACTTCCAGGGTTAGATCGCTCTTTTGGACTGTCAATTGTTCAAATTCTAACTTGTGCTCTTCTTCGGCCTTTGCATGGGTGTCCAGAAGTTTGTCCAATTTGTCCCTTAATTCTGCCAATTCAGATCGAAGCAACGCTTTATCGGCTTCAAGTCGGTTCAATTCGACCAAATGTTCGGCACGGAGTTTTTCCAGGGAGTCATCATGAGTGTCCCGGTGCTTTTGAATTTCGATTTGGATGGTTTCACGACATTCAGTAACGGTTTTCTCGGATTTTTGGAGAGATTCTGAAAAATGTAATTGTCGGGGTTTAAAAAGTCGAGATTGGCTAACCTTTCAGATTGGAAACTTGACTATTTGATTCCTTCAGCTTGTTCATAAGCGTCTGTCTGGCCGATTCAAGAGAATCAAGTCTTTCTTCAGCTTCAGATAGCTTGGATTCAAGGTCAGCTTGTTTGGCTTCGGCGGATTGTCGCTTTGCGCGTTCATCGTTGAGGGTGCGTTTGCAGTCGGAGATTTCAACGGTGAGGGATTCGCGGATGCTGAAAATGCGGTTTTTGCTTTGGTATTGAGCATTCAAAGAAAAGAAGCTATATGACTAAAAACGTGCGCGGGACCACACACAGTGCACGCAGACCCCCGCACACCGGACATTTTTCGCACGCAAAACTCAGACTGTCTCAAAAAGTTTGAAAAACTAAACTCACTTGATGATATCAGTTTTCTCTTTCATCAAATCTCCAATAATGGCAACACTTTTTGCGACTTCTGCCTTCTCATCAGCTAATTCCCGCTCCAGAGTTTTGTACCGATCCAGGGCGCCTTCCAATTTCATCTCCAAATCTGCCACTGCCGTTCGTGTTTGGGTGTTTATCTTTTCCAGGGTCGACAGCTGATCTTTGTAGGACTTTGCCTTATTCAAAGCTTCTTCTTTTTCATCCGATTGCGAATCCAAATTGCTAACCAGCTCTTCGATTTCGCCGCGCAGTTGAGAAATTTCACTGGTCAAGCCGTTGTTTTCCTGCATCAGGGTGTTCTTTTCCTCTGCCAATTCGTCTAATTTCTCAGTATTCAGCTTTTCTTTGTGCTCATAATCGAGATTCTCCTTCTGCAACTGGATAATATTGTACTCTTTTGCCTGAAGTTGCACCCCGAGACTATCAATCTCCAAGCTGAGGGTCTCCATTTTCTTATGGGCTTCAGCGATTTCGGAATCCTTCTCTGCCAGTTTTCGTCGCTCGGCTGTTAGCTCATTTTGAAGTTCATGAAAGGCGTCTCTTTGGCGGACTACATCAGCCCTCAGGGAGTCACCTTCTTGACGGGCGCGCTGTAGCCTGTGATTGTAGCCTTCTTCGACTTGGTCGTGATCTGCCATAACCTGTTTCCATCTTTCATCCCATTCGAGCTGATTCTTAACTCTTAACTCGTCGATGGCCGCCTGATGAGTTAACTTAAGCTCAGTAATGGTATCATTCAGCTTATTGATGTTGCCTTGAAGCAGATTTCGATCAGATTCCACCTTTTCGTACTTTTCATTGAGCCGATTCAGCTGTTTCTCAACAATATCCTTATCCTCAAGCACTTCCGCCTTCGAAGCCCGTTCTTCCTTCAAAGTCCGCTCCAATTGACGTTTTTCAGTCTCAAGCTTCTGAATCTGATTCCCGGCCTCAACCAACTTCTCAGCCTGATGTTCAGCTTCCCGTTTCCGACTAGCGATGTCTTCCGTTTTCGCGTGAAGGGCCAATCGAACATGCCTAATAGTTTCATGCCCGAGAGACCCTCCCGGCGCCGGGCTCAAGCTTCTCGTTCGTCGACCCAGTGCTTCAGCGACTTCCGGAAGTTGGTGGATCTTCTTCAACGCATCTTCAACACGGTCCCGTTCTTCTTGGGCGCGTTTCAAAGAGCTTTCCAAAAATATGACCTTTCGCGCAGTTTCGTTACGTTCATGCTCGACGGAGATGGATTTAGTCATGGCTTCATCGTATTTTCGCATCACTTCTTCTAACGCGAAATCGTGTTCTTTGGAAGTTCGTTGAACATACGTCGATTGCTGAAAAGTATACTGTAATGGATTACGGTAGTTTACAAGCTTACCAAAGTGTCGAAATGTTTCATCCGCGAATCCATCGTCTTCGCGCCACGATCAAATTCGGCCTTATAGTTGAGTAGCTCGGTTTCTGTTTCGTGCCGGAGATCTTTTAGCTGAAACTCCAAACATAAACTATATCAAAGTTCAAAAAACGCACCTTCCGTCGAAGCGCGCCAATTTCCATGCTCAAATCGTAAAAATGACGCTGAAGTGTGTCTTTTTCGCGTCGAATTTTCTAAAAAATATTGTATTGTAGTAAATTTAGAAGAATTAGACTTGGAAGGCCAAGTCAAGGGTACTTCCGGACCGTCTGGAAGTTGGCCAAATAGTAAAATGGTGGAAAGGCACTCACCTGTTCACGCTGTTTCGTGACTTCCGCTATTCGGAGCCGTTGATGCTCGGCGCGGGACAGTGTGTCGTGGAGGGTGACCAAATCAGCCGTAAGGGTCTCATTGGCATGGGCCGTTGATTCGGCTTGGCGCTTCAGGGTGTCTACCATCTCTTCAAGGACGTTGTTTCTGGAAATTCATGGTTTTTTTTAATTTTGCTTTAAATTTTTGGTTAAAAAATTGTAGCTTTTAAAATTTTGTAAATTTTTGAATTAAAAAAATTTTTATTTTTGCAAAATTTAAATTTTTTCAAATAAAATTACCGATATTGCTCCTCTTTCAACCTCTGCTTGTACAATTCCGTCGTCGGATCATCGACCACAACTTTCTTCGACAAAATGTCATCCAAAGATTCGGCAAAACGCACACTTGGCCTCCGTCCAGCTAATCCAGGTGTCGATCGACTATAAGCTCCACCGATACTGTCATACATGGCCACATTGGATGTCGAAGCATAGCCATAACCAGAATCTTTGACCAAATCACTCGGCATTAAGCTTGCCAGCGACAATCCATGCCCGAGACTGGATCCTCTGGCTGATTCAATCGCTTCTGCTTCAGCTTCAGCCGCTTTTTGACGATATCTCATAACCTTATCCTGAAGGCCTTGGAGGATTTCACGATGTTTGCGTTGGTCCTGGATGCTGGAGTCGATGCGTTTACGGTATTTGTGCAGATCGGATGGGACTTGTTTTAGCTCTAAAAGGGTGGAATAGGGCATTTTGAGGGCGCTAGTATGTCGACAACTGGCAAAATGGAACACAAGCAATGTGACAAGTAAGTTGAACTTGAACTGATATGACTAACCTGAGGCAGTTCGACTCCGACTGCCATCGGCACTGCTGCTGCCCGGCGGCGACGACGACTTGTCAAGCTCGCTGTCGGAATGCATTTTGACTTTGAGTTTTTCACCGGGTCGGTGTTTCCTCTGCAAAAAGATTGAAATTCAATATGTTTACGTGGATAGCTTTAAAAAAAGGCATAGTTAAAGAGGTGTTTATCAGTTTTGTATGCCAAAACTCGAGTCTTTGTGTACTTCCCAAATTGAAACCCATCTAAAAACATTTATTTTCATAGCTTACGAGATCAACGAGAACAGCAGACGGACTAAACAGCAGCATTCAGCGACAATGGCACTCGGATGGAATCAAAACAATCGTCGTTCAATGATTGCCCGACCATCGCCTTCGCTGATTCTTGAAAGGCGTATGGACAGAGGCAATTGAGGTATAAGACGGTCTAAAGAGGTTGGCTGACTAATGTAAGAAAAAAAACTAAAGTCGACGCTTATTCAACAATGCCTCAGGGCAGAAAGGGCGTTGTGAATCGATACACTGGCGCGAGTGACCAGCACTTTTGGCACTAAGAAGGAAGTGAAAAATACATAGTTTAACGCAAAAAAGCTATCAATAACTTGTTTACTGCCTTTTTCGCGTCTAAACAAATGCAATTGCACTTTTTTGGACAATGTAGCAAAAAAGTGCATATCCACAGATTTGTATGTATCATAAATGCATGCACGCTTGCAATCAGTTTCATGGTGTCGTTGTTTCAGCGGGTTAAGTGAGGTCGTGGGACTCCATATTCAGAACGGATTATACCCCTGGGGGATGGATGTAATGTGTAAGGCAACGCAGGGCAAAAATGGCAGTAAAACCGGGCATGCATAACCCCCGTCACGTCATGGCTGCCTACAGGTGCGCAGGGAGGCTTCAACTAGGGTCTATTTTGTCCCCAAGGCATATTTGAAAGCGTATTGGGCCATGGAAGAGGTTTATGAAGCGCGAAAGTGGGCATTGCTTTGTCTTTGGCGAAAATGGGGGGTTCGAAATTGGCAAATTGGGGGCATTCGAGCGCACTGCCACCCCGGCAGTGAAACGTAAAAAATATACGATTTTATCATTGTTACAATTGATAATTTGGCGTAATTTATTTGTTTTTGTAAAAATGTTACATAAAGTATGCCAAAATGCAATTTGAAAGAATTCCAAATGCGGCAAAACAGGCAATTATAGGTTCGGACCCCCGAAAATCGGCAATTAAAGGTAAGCTGCGAGCTGCGCGAAACGGCACGGCAAGAAAATCGGCAAACATAAACAGTTTCCGTTCAACAAAGACCAAGTATAGCAAGACTGGCGCGGCACTGGACAGAACTACGACAAATTTCAGTCGGTCAAAATGCCGTAGAGTGGACACAGGTAGCTATAGCGACGTGGTCACTTTTCAAACTGCTGCCCTAAGGGAATGGAAGTTTACTGAGACTGGCCAGATTTGGGCACATTAGGATTGTAAATGTGAAATATGAGCAACTGAAAGGCCCAAAAAGGGTGAAATCTGACACAGAATGGCTGATAGGGGTAAAAGTGCTTGAAAGACAGCTGAAAAAAGTTGACTAGCCGTATGAAGTTTAATTAAAAGTACTCTAAAACCATAATAAAGCTTGATAAACACTAATCAACAAACACTGCAATCCGATCCCCCGCATAGTTTGACCACCCCACCTGTTGTACACAAAGACTCGAGTTTTTTGAATACTATACCGACGGACGAGCTCAATATGTATTTGGAAGGGAGAAAAAACCAGACTTCCAACACAATGAAACACCTTTTCAATCCTTCAGCTTGCGCTTGCTTCCGTCAGGAATGGAAAAGAAAAGCATTTTTGGCTTTAGTTAGGGGACCTTTTTCGGGATAAGACTTTATAGACATTCTTCCAAAAGCTATAGCCAATGGCAAGGGCAATTCGACTAAAACGCGTAAGATTTCCGCTTTACCGCCGGAGCATGACGATTTTTAGCACGTTGAAATTGGTGGAATGTGCTTTTTTGGGACTTTTTACTACAGTTGGCACAGCGGTGGGGCCACGCTTGACACTTTTGCAAATCGTACGAAAATGGATGGCGACCGGCGCCGAGCACCGGTGAGATGGGATGAAAATGACTTTGGGGACTGCTTGGGGGCAATTTCCGGATTCGGGAAGACTTGGCAGGTGCCATAAATTGGACGATGGCGTGCGATTTGGGGAGAGGAGGTGGGCTACATCGCTTTTAAAGAAAAGTTGGCTTTAAGAGATACGAAAAAGTAGTTTGTATCTATTTTTAGACAGTTAGACAGTTTACTGGACTTTTTAAAGACTGTGATAAGATAGATCAAATAATGTTAAAAACGGTTTAAGATCACAAAAAAATCGATAAATAGTCAAAACTCACCCTAAAAGGCGTCGTCCAAGCCCACAAATTAAAAAGGCTATCTGGATCGAAGCCGGGCCAGAGCCATGATGTCGCGACGACAATGAACACGCCGATACAGAGGACGCCACAGAGAACGGATTCCTGGATGGCGATTTGGGCGAGCTCGAAGATACGCGACTCCAAGGCGGCCCGTAGGCTCATGGGTTCGACGGCATTTTGGGTTTAATGGACGGATTTTTGATGGATTTAAGTTTGAAACACTAAAATTCGTTCAAACAAACATAAATTCACATGTTACAACAACTTTAGTAACACCATTATGGTGAAACTTTCTGAAAATATTTGTAATTTGGGTAAATGGAAGTTGAAAAAGTTGCATAAACAAAAAATCGACTTAAAATGGCAACAATTGGGACAAAAAAGTAACAAAATAGTGAAATCCGCAAAAACAAGTGGTCAATCTACCCAAAAAACGCGGAAACGGCTTATGCCCAACCAGCTGGTTCGCCACAGAGACACAGATGCGCGTCAACATTCGGACATTGACCAAAGCCACGGGGATATAGTTGTGGTCAGCGCAAACCCTCACTCATATGAGGACGTCTATTTCGGGTATATTCGGTGGTTGTCGCGTCCGCAAGGTTGGCTGTTACTTCGGATCGACCGATGATGGCCGCTGGCTGGCTGGAGACAGTCGGATCGGATGCGCGCAGCTGGCTCACACTCCGAGGCCCGGCGGTCGGCCCCCGATGGCGCAGACAAAAAATGGCCTTCCGAGTCGATGTATGTATGTTTCGAGGCTATAAGGCTGGAGGGAAGAGGAGAAGAGGGACAACCGACGCATCCTTCCGACATTTTTCCAGCAGCGCAGGATGGATGCTGCTTTGGACATTCAATGCCATCAATGTTCAGTGTGTCCAGCCCAGGGTTTCGTGTCGTCTTCATCGGGGCTCCTGCGGCCAGTCTAAACTCATTGGAACCGCAGGGCGTCGTGTCTTGGGACAATTTGAAGATGTTACACGTGCCGGCGTCAGAAATTTCGCTTACAATAGATGGATTTGATAAGTGGCCCTTGTTTTGTGCGGAAATTTCATTGTTTCGTTTCACTTTTTTGCTTTTATCCGTGCAATTTCACATATTTCTGCCATTCACAAAACAGAAATTCTTATAAAAGGACACCAAATGCATGTAGTCTGATAGGAAGTTTTAAGTTTTCTGGAATTTTGCACCTGTGGAAAGAAGACTGTACCACTTTATGACAAATCGATAATTCTGTTTGGATTTCTCGGTGTCACTTCAGCTTGCATGAATGCCTACGTTTTGAAATATATAATGACAATTCGAAAAATAACTGTTTTGAATAAAACCGAGAGTACTGTAGAAAGTTTTATGAGTTTTTCGTCTCCGATACATGCACGGTTTTTGGCGTATAACATTTCAACGTTTGTTTGTGATGTTATGATTGCGGTTGTTCAAGTGAGTTTCCACTGATTAAGTTAAATATATTTTGTTAAAGTCGTTTATGCACGTTTCCAGATCCTCATGGTGTTTATTAAATACGGTAAAAACAACTGTTGTACCTTTCTAGGGTTATTAACAGTTATTTGTCGCTGATGCTGCTACACTTGCACCTGCTTGGTTTCTATTTTTTTCCACGTAATTAACTTCGGTAAGAAATATTACGTTCTCTTTTGGCATTGGCTCCAAAAAGTCAAAAGTGCATAGATCAAACACATCAGATCTTGCTAAAGTTGGACAAAGTGTGTTATGATTAATTTCATTATTGGCTATATTTGGGTTCTTTGTTTGATCTTAATATATTTAAAATACGTCATCTTTTTTTTTGTTTGTTTTAATTTGGTTTCGCCCAAGGGCGTGTCTATTATGTTTTCCTCAACATCTGGAAGCTTATGTTTTGCAAATAAAAAACTTCTTTGACGTGATACAGGAACATGTAACCTGCTAGGAACTTCTAATTTCTAAAAAACCATAATTTGTGACAACTTTCTTTTAAATTTTCAAAATCAGCCGTCTGTCTTGCACACGACAACTAACGCTACTACTTTGTATGGTCCTAATGTATCCAATTAGCCAACAAAATTCTGCTTTTTTCACCTGGAAGTAACGAAAGTTGCATAAAGCATGATTGACAGTGACACCAGGTAGTTGACACTGAACACGTTTAGTCATACTATTGGTTTCAAATACCAGCCAACACATATTTGCTTGAGCGGTTGATGTTTACGGCATGATTGTCTTTGAGGGCGATGTTTCTAATTTTCTTGCATTTTTCCCGCTGGTTTACATGATTCCGACTTTTATATTGTATTTTTTGATACTGTATACTCTTCGCGTCAAAAGAAATTCTGTGCATTATAAAGGCGCTTTTTACACTTTGTATTTCTTTTCTTGTATCGTTGCCATGATGATGGATTTGGCAGCGTATTGTCAGGGCCGCATTCTCGGCGCTCCGGTATTTCTTAGTTTTGTTGAATCGCTTCCGACAGATGGCGCATTTCCGATGGTATTCGCGTTTCTTGGATATGGATCAATCTATTGTGGACAGTGTCTGAATGCGTTACTATCATTCAATCGGTTTAGCGTAATTTATTTAAAAGCAAACTACGTTGATTTTTGGAAGAAATATTTAAAGTATTTCCTGATTGCCGCTTTTACAATCCCGATACTTATGACGATTCAGTTCACAGTAACCCAACCGGCAATACTATTTTATTTAGATTCGGAACCACAAATGGGGTATTACTTGAAGGAACGCGTAAGCAAGCCAATTTATAACAAATCAGCACGGTCTGCGGTTTTGTTCGGATTCACGGGGGTCTGTGCATTCTGTATGGATATCTACGTTTTGAAACACTTGATGAAACATCGACAGAAAACTAAAGCAAGAGTTGGAATTACCGTCGCTGTTTCGATGAGTGATTTGTCGCCGACGAATGCGCGGTTTTTAGCTTTTAATCTTTTGATTTTTGGCTGTGAATGTATGGTTGCTTTCATCCAGGTTGGTTTTACTGTGTTAGAGAAGATGATCAAGTGTGTAAATAATACTTTTCCAGATGCTGATGATATTCGTCAAATACGGCAAAAACAACTGTTGTACCCATCCAGTCTTATTTACGGCCCAGCTGTTCGTCACTGACGTGGCTTCACTTTCACCTGCTTGGTTCCTATTTATTGCACATAAGCAACTTCGAGAAGATATTCTTTGTTACCTTTTTTGCTATAGCGTGAAAAAACCAAAACCTAGTTGGGCAGTATCTACGTCGAATGTACCGAAAGTTCGACAAAGCATATTTTGACGATTGTATTTGACTTATATGTGCAGTTCAGCCTCTATAGACATGTATTACCAACTTTTTTGCAGATTTAAACACTTACTATTAAAACACTACATTGCTTTCTTGTTGTAGTACTAACAAACAATGCGTCAGGATGGTCTTTGAGTAGTTTCACAGAATACAGGTGGAAAAAAACCACTAGAAGTGTCTTTTTCTTCAGATTGTCAAAATTTATTACACTTTACAAAATCAGCCGCCTAGCTTGAGCAATGTATTACCTTTACAGATTTTTTAGTAATCTTGGTGCACCCATATAGCCAATAAAGTTCTGATTTTTTCACCTGCAGACGGGGAAACCAGTATAAAGAATGTATAGTTCACTGTCATATGATATTTGACGTTACACATGTTTTGTCATACTTTTCATTTTCCTTATCAACGACACGGTTTGAGCTTTTCAATACTTACGGTATGATACTTTTTGAGGACGGTCTCGCAAACTTTCTCGCTTTTATCCCTTTGGTTTATGTAATCCCTTCATACATACTGTATTTTGTTATGATCTACAAGATGCGCGGGCCTAATCATGCAAAGCACTATAAAGGAGCGTTTTACTCTTTATTCACCGCTTTTGGCATTAGTTGTATGTTGATGGATTTAGCATGTTACGCTCAGGGCCGGATTCTCGGCGCTCCGGTTTATCTCGGTTTCGCTGAATGGCTTCCGAAAGATGGTGCTGTTCCCATGATTTTCATGTTTCTTGGATATGGATCGATTTGGTCTGGTCAACTATTGAATGCGATGATATCGTTCAATCGATTTAGCGTTATTTATTTGAAGATGAAATACGCTCCATTTTGGAAGAAAAATCTGAAATACTTTCTCATTGCATCGGTTTTAGTCCCGTTTCTGATGTCAGTTCAATTCTTTGTATCGCAGCCGGCAATATTACTTTATGACAAAACAAACCCGAAAGTAGGGTACTATTTAATGGAACGGGTTGACAAGGCAATCTATAGTAAATCAGGTCGATCCGCGCTTTTGTTCGCATTTACTGGTGTGTCGTCATTCTGTATGAATTGCTACGTTTTAAATCAGTTAATTAAACGCAAAAAAAGTTCTACTGCATCTGTTTCCATGGACGATTCGTCAGCGGTGAATCCAAGGTTTTTAGCGTATAATATTAATACTTTTGTTTGTGAGTGTATCGTTGCTATCGTTCAGGTGGGTCGTTAGTAAACTTTGACTTCGATCTATTCATATCAAGTTCATAAAAATTTTCCAGGTCCTGGGAGTTTTCATCAAAACTGGCAAAGACAATTGTTGCATTCATCCAGTCTTATTCGTCGCCACAATGTTTGCCTGTGATTTGGGTTCACTTTCACCTGCCTGGTTCATGCTTGCGGTTCACAAGCAACTTCAGGAAGACATTTTGGGTCCTCGTTTCAGCTTCAAGAAGAAAATTGTTGTCGCTGAACCTTCGTCAAACGCGTCAAATGTATTGAAAAATCGGAAAAGGTTATTTTGACACTTTATTACAACCTTTACAACTGTATATTCTCAGAGAAGGACCGGTCCGACCTGTGAACCGGGTCGCTGCAGTGAAGTGATCGTTTTTAAATTATACAAACTGGTGCATAACAACGTTCGTTCTATAACATTCGTTTTTACGTCATGAGTAGTTTCATAGAAAAAAGATGGAAATTGACCTATGAATTGTTAATTTTTCTAAGATTGTCGCAAATTCTTATAATTCACGAAGCCAGCCGTTTTTCTTGAACACGTGTATTACCTTTACCGTTTGTTAATCTTGTTGTACTCGCATAGCCAATAAACTTCTACTTTTTCACCTGGAGATGGATAAAATTTTATAAGGAATGCACAGTTCACTGTGAAGTTCACTGTTATATAGTACCGACAGAAATATATTTGTCATACTATTCATTTTCTTTATCAACGACAATTTACCTATTGAAAAGTTTTAAAAGAGTAAATTATGATACTTTTCGATGATGGTCTCGCAAACTTTCTTGCTTTCATTCCTTTGGTTTACATAATCCCTTCCTACATACTGTATGCTGTAATGATATACACGATGCGTAGACCTAACCATGCCAAACATTATAACGGCCCATTTTACTCTTTATTTACCGCATTTGGTATTAGTTGCATGCTGATGGATTTAGCATGTTACGCTCAGGGCCGGATTCTCGGCGCTCCGGTGTATCTCGGTTTCGCTGAATGGCTTCCTAGTGATGGCGCTGTTCCAATGATTTTCATGTTTCTTGGATTTGGATCGGCTTGGTCTGGACAGCTTTTGAATGCGATGATATCATTCAATCGATTTAGTGTTATTTATTTGAAAATGAAATACGCTCCATTTTGGAAGAAAAACCTGAAATACTTTCTCCTAGCATCGGTTGTAGTTCCCTTTCTGATGACATTTCAGTTTTTTGTATCGCAGCCGGCTATACTACTGTATAATGAAACAAACCCGAAAATGGGATACTATTTAATGGAACGAATTGAAAAACCAATCTACAGTAAATCAGGGCGAGCAGCGCTTTTATTTGCATTCACTGGTGTATCTTCATTCTGTATGAATTGCTACGTTTTAAACCAATTAATTAAACGCAAAAAAAGTTCTACCGCTTCAGTTTCCATGGACGATTCGTCCGCGGTGAATCCGCGCTTCTTAGCGTATAACATAAATACATTTGTTACTGAGTGTATAATTGCTATCGTTCAGGTGGTTTATTATTACATTTTAATTTTTTTTAATTGGAATTCAAATGCAAAAATTTTTCAGGTCCTGGGAGTTTTCATCAAAAATGGCAAAAACAATTGTTGCATTCATCCAGTCTTATTCGTTGCTACAATGTTTGCCTGTGATTTGGGTTCACTTTCACCTGCTTGGTTCATGCTTGCGGTTCACAAGCAACTCCAGGAAGACATTTTGGGTCCTCGGTTTAGTTTCAAGAAGAAAACGGTCACTGCCGAACCTTCGTCGATCGCGTCAAATATATTGAAAAATCGGAAAAGGTTATTTTGACACTTCATTACAACCCTTACAACTGTATATTCTCAGAGAAGGACATGCCCGACCTGTGAATCGGGTCGCTGCAGTGAAGTGATCGTTTTTGACTTATACAAACTAATGCATAACAACGTTCATTCTGTAAAATTTGGTTTTACGTCATGAGTAGTTTCACAGAAAACAGATGGAAATTGACCTATGAATTGTTAATTCTTCTAAGATTGTCGCAAATTCTTATAATTCACGAAGCCAGCCGTTTTTCTTGAACACGTGTAATACCTTTACCGTTTGTTATAATCTGCCCCGCGTAGCCAATAAACTTCTGATTTTTTTTCACCTGGAAGCGAAGAAATTTTATAAAGAATGCACAGTTCACTGTCATATCGTATCGACGCAAATATCTTTGTCATACTTTTCCCTTTTCTTATCAACGACAACTAATCTATAAAGTTTTAAACGCATATAGTATGATATTCTTTGAAGACAATGTTGCAAATTATCTTGCTTTTATCCCGTTAGTGTACGTAATTCCGTCCTATTTATTGTACATCGTGATGATCTACACGATGCGTAGACCTAATCATGCAAAACAGTATAAAGGCCCTTTATATTCATTGTTTTCGGCTTTTGGTATTAGCTGCATGCTGATGGATTTAGCATGTTACGCTCAGGGCCGCCTTCTTGGTGCTCCGATTTTCCTTGGTTTCGCTGAATGGCTTCCGAAAGATGGTGCCGTCCCAATGACTTTTATGTTTCTTGGATATGGATCGATTTGGTCTGGTCAAATCTTGAACGCAATGATTTCATTCAATCGATTTAGTGTCATTTATCTAAAAGCACATTATGGTAAATTTTGGAGAAAATACTTAAAATATTTCCTCATGGCGTCCATCCTAGTTCCATTTTTGATGACTGTACAGTTCTTTTTATCACAGCCGGCAATACTGTTATATGATGTAACGAAACCAAAAATGGGGTACTATTTGATGGAACGGATCGACAAGCCAATCTTCAGCAAGTCAGGGCGATCTTCGATTCTGTTTGGATTCACTGGGGTGTCTTCATTCTTTATGAATTGCTACGTTTTAAACCATGTCATAAAGCGTAAAAAGAGTGGGACCTCATCGGTTTCCATGGATGATTCGTCACCGGTGAATCCTCGATTTTCAGCATACAATATAAATACTTTTACATGTGAATGTTTGGTCGCTATTTTTCAGGTCAGTTGTCAAATTTTGATTTGCTTAATTTAAAACAATTTTTCAGTTCCTAGGAGTTTTTATTAAGTATGGCAACAACAATTGTTGCATACACCCAGTCTTATTTGTAGCCACAATGTTCGCCTGTGATTTGGGTTCACTCTCACCTGTTTGGTTCATGCTTGCGGTTCACAAGCAACTTCGAACAGACATTCTCGGGCTTTTTCCTTGTTTTAAACCAAGAACAACAGAAACGCATATAGCCGAAATTTCGTCAAATACTTCAAATATTTTAAGAGTTCGAGCGGCACAGGTTCTTTAGGTGATTGTACTTTGCATTTCTTATACAATTTTACAAAAATAGAGTTTCTGAAAAAATAAAAAAAATAATTTTAAGGATTTGAAGTTCGTTACACCATCCAAAAAAATGAAGCCGGCAATATATACCAGCAAAGTTTATTATGTGGCTTCCAAGCCTACAAACTTTGACCCCGCATTTTTAATTGACGTTATATTCCTCCCACTTTATACTAAACGCCGCTTTCACAACTTATTATGAACTCCTTGTACCCAGACAGCCGACAAAACTATGCTTTTTTCCAATCAGTTTACTACGAACCAACACTTATGAATTCTACTGTACTTAAAACAAGTTACCATTATGCCGCCATAATACAATATTTCACCTGCCAGCGTTGAAAACTGTATAAAACATAAACTGAAATCCACATTGGTACCAGGTGGTTCAACTTGAAAATTTCATATTACATTTTTCTGAGGTCTACAACAACCACATCATACTTGTTCCACGCCAAATGTGTCCGCTATGATTGTTTTTGAGGACGGTGTTGCCAATTTTCTCGCATTATTTCCACTAGTTTACATGATTCCAACTTTTACGTTGTATGTTTTGATCTTGTATACGATTCGGATTAAAAAACATTCCGTACATTATAATGGTGCTTTCTATACACTTTTTTCATTTGTTTGTGTCATCGCAATGGTCATGGATTTGACAATTTACTATCAGGGGCGCCTTCTCGGGGCTCCGATTTATCTGGATTTTGTGGAAGCAATTCCGACTGATGGCGCAGTGCCAATGATTTTGATGTTTATTGGGTATGGATCAATTTATTGTGGACAGCTTTTAAATGCGATGATATCATTCAATCGATTTAGCGTAATTTATTTAAAAGCGAATTATGTCGAATTTTGGAAGAAATACTTGAAATTGTTCCTACTTTTCGCATTCGTAATTCCGTTATGTTTAACAATCCAGTTCACTGTGACGCAGCCGGCAATGTTGTTGTATGATGAATCGGACCCAAAATTAGGGTATTATTTGAAAGAGAGAATCAACAAGCCAATTTATGACAAATCAATAAGGTCGGTGATTCTGTTCGGATTCACTGGCGTGTCCTCATTGTGTATGAATTGCTACGTTTTGAAACATTTAATGCAGCATAGAAAAAAGACAGATCATAGCCATACTCGGATTACTGTCGCTGTTTCAATGAATGATTTGACACCGATAAATGCGCGGTTTTTGGCATATAACATTTCTACATTTGTTTTTGAATGTATGATTGCCATCGTGCAGGTGGGTAGTTAAATTCAACTTCTTACATTACTAAATTTGATTAAGTAATAACTTTGTTTTGATTTTTGTAATGCCTGACGAATTTAGGCTAATCGAATTGGATAACCATAAATAAATTCCATTTTTCAGGTTCTGATGATCTTTATCAAATACGGTAAAAACAACTGCTGTACCCATCCAGTCCTATTGACGGCACAGTTATTTGTCGCTGATGTGGCTACACTTGCACCTGCGTGGTTCCTATTTTTCGCGCACAAACAACTTCGAAAAGAGATTCTACGTTACTTTTTTTGCTTTAGCGTGAAAAAAGCGAAGCCTCATATATCGAATACGACAAATCTAGCAAAAGTTCGGCATAGCGTGTTTTAAATGATGAATATTTTTTGTTTAAAACTTGCAATTTGTAGTAAGAATTTCCTGGTATGTCACCCACGATGGGGGCTTAGCCGACTTAATGATGGGTTGGTAATTTATTATGTAAAAATGTTAAATAAATGTTTTCCGATGCTTTGAAATCTAAGGTGTCATTTGCATAAGAACAGGTTTCAGACGTCAGCAATGTGACCAGAGTGTTTTTAGACTACTGCGTAATTTAAAGTTTTATTGAAATTCCAAGAATGTCAATACAGTTTCGGACTCTCACTTGTAAACCTTATCTGTGTTCTTGGAGTCCTTATCGTATAAGTTTTAAAGCACCAAAAGTAACTGAGAATTTCCCGTCGTAGGCCATTATGAGCAAAAAAGAGAAACCATGCTGGCACAGATGCCGCACAATCGGCCACAAAGAACTGGAAGGTCAATAAGAATGGGTTGGTAGCGTTGTTTGGGCCATATTTGATGAAAAACATTGAAATCTGAAATTATGACATCAAAACAAGCCTTTAGATAATGTTAGACGTACCTGAATAACAGCGACCATGCATTCGAGGAAAAAAGTGGACGCATTAGACGCCAAAAATCGAAAATCACTCGGTGTTATTTCATTTGTTGAATTCGGCGCTCGAAAATGGACACTTTTTTGGCGATGTCGCATCAAATATCGTAAGACATAAACATTCATGTAGAGCGACGCTAATCCAGTCGTAGCGAAAAGAAGAGCATTATGAATAAATTTGTTGAAGAGCAACATCTCAACTTTGGCTCGAAGATAGTAGCCATGATTGGGCAAATCTGGATCGTATAATTCCAAAGATGGCTCTGTTATCGTATACTGGACCACCATAAGTATTGAAAGACCAAAAATTCCGCCGAGAAACCATTTCAAATACCTTTTCCAGAAATTTGTATACTTTTCTCGCAACAAAACTACAGTATACCGATTAAAAGCCAGCAAGAAGTTCATCATTTGACCAGCATGCATAGTTCCAAATTGTAAGCTGATTAATGTCATCGGCACGATCCCTTTTGTCGGTAGCTGCTTAACAAAAGGTAAAAACATGTGTGCTCCGAGGATTCTCGCTTGAAAATACAAAGCAACATCCATTGTAATCGCAACAGTACACATACAAAAGAAGATTGAATAAAAAGCGCCTCTATATTTGGCATGTTTTACTTTTCGATGTTTAAAACGAATAATGTACATAATAAAAACATATAAAACAATTGTAGGCAGTAAATAAAACAATGGAATGATAGCTACCACGTTGGAAATAGTCTCATTATCCGTCACAATCATCTTTGAGAACGCATTTATAGAACAGGCAACGGCAAAGTATGGCACTATGGTACAAAGGTTGTCCTGAAAAGTAAAGTAGCCCACGTCTGAGTGAAAGTGCTGAATAACAGGTGTTTATTACTGTGCTCAAATGAAAATAAGACGGTTAGAGGGCAGTTTTTTGGTAG
>KB455518.1:87714-117377 GCA_000341325.1 Panagrellus redivivus | reverse complement strand
AATAAAGGTTTAATTACCCAAGTTTGAGGTATCACATCAAAACATCACTCGCGCCACGACATCTTCAAGGTGGCTTCAAGGTGATCAGGCGGAGGAATGTTCAGCGGGTCCTGTGCGAACTTGGCGACATCGAGGAGTTCGGTGTACGGGAAATCGGGCGCATAGATGATCGAGTAAAGGCGGATCCGACTTTCTTCCTCCCTTCGGCGGATGCTGCGGATCTTCTCGCACATCCATTTTCCGTGATTTTCGAGGACTTCACAAAACAGCGCACACGTCTTTCGCAGCTCAATGTGATGGGGCTGAAAAACAGTTTTCATATAATTTGGAATGAATATATATTTTTCAAAAATAAAAACCTACCAGATCAGGGACTACCAACGGTGGTTGTGGCTTCATGTTGCGTGCGGTTTCAGCACGGTAGAAGAGCGTCAACTCACGCATTTCCATACTCAGAGCCTTGTACGCCGCTTGATACTTGGTATGACCGAGCTTTTGGCCGGAACTTTGGGCAACCTCACGAATGCGATCCCAACTGAGGTGTTCGGGAATGGAATACCCGATTTCACGCTTCAAAGCGTTACATTCTTCCTCAAGGGCCTTGGATTTAGCCAGAAATTCGTCGGAGAACGGCTTTCCGGGGACTTCGTTGGCTTTGAGTTCCTTCTCCGCCATCACTGCCTAAAAAAAAGAGTACTCATGATTAGGACTCGCTACGTAAATAAGACCGCGATCAGAGAGAGCCGATCGGTTCACGCCGCGGTGAAAAAACTCACTTGGAATGAGGGTGACAGTTTGGCGGTCAATTCCTTGTATTTCGCACTACCCCTTTCGTATGCAAATATGTTAATATAGTCGATAAGTTCGTAGACGTTGGGAACGTGGACACACTCGCATGAGGATCCAATTGGGTAGAAGAGCCATTCCAGATGCAAATCCGGGAATTTTTGAGTTAAAATATCGCCAGTTTTTGACGCCTCACGGATGGCGTCACGCGACGGCTTAAAGGGAAGACGACGCCGTAGATATTTGAGATGGGAATTGAGAAGTATTTTTGATTCTCTATCTAGTGATTCCCTGTCGTGATACCAGTTGAGCATGAGATGAAACCGTTCTGACACGATGTATCCATTGTGAAGGGCTTCAGTGACATGGATCTCAGTTTTAATTTTTTTGATCATTTCTGATAGCATCCGCTTCGAGCTGTAGATTTCCGAAGGCTGCAATTCTTCAGGGTCTTGTCCTATTTCCAACAAAGCCTTCCAAATCAAAGTTTTGACGTGGCCATGGCGTTCATGGCGCGACACTGGCAAAATAATAGCACGCTCTGCGTCAGAATCGCCAGTAGAATGATGTTCAATTTCAGGTAATTCCATCCGTTTACGGTACAAATAGTCGTAACCAAACTGATTACACGGCACTTGACAGAACTCAATTGCCATGGAAACTATTACGAGCTGAAATATTTTATTTGTTTTTAAAAGATTGATATAATTTAATAAACTTACAAAAGTTTCAATAACACTCAACTCTGTAGATGGAAGAGGACCTGGTTTGAGATTCGGAAAAAACGTGGGCACAAAGTCATCTAAAAATAAGTTTTATAATTTTGGTTAATAGTTTGTGTACCCACAGTTGTATGGCTTGCTGTAGCCAATGATAAAAAGTAAGTGGTCCAGAAAATTATGAGTATCGCGTAGGTTCCAAATTTCAGCAGCATAATCAACAAAATCGGTGCTGAAGTTAAAATGTTCATCAAGATTCTCGCTACCATACACATCTTCATCATTCGTAGCTAGAAATGATTCAGACACGAGACATTCATCTTCCTCATCCTCCAGCTTTGCATAGAGCTCGACTGACAGCTCACTTCCAAACTAAAAATTCTTTTTTAATCCTAATTCGTAAAAAAAGTAAATTAGTACCGTCTTGTCGGACAGCGATTCCTTGACGCCGTCAATCATATCATAGTAAGAAAGGGCATAGTCCAGGCAAATCTTAATTTCGCATCGTACTACTTTTAGGTATGCATCAATAATCCCACGCTTGATTGTTAGGTTTTTGAGATAATTCATGGCAACACTGTAGGCGCACATTGCATAATTAATCAGCACCCATCTATTCTCTTCGTTATGGTCCCGCTAAAATGATTTTGATTTTATATTCTGGTTTTAAAAGTTTATATTGTTATACTTACCGCTGCAAATCTCGCCGACATCACATCACCGATACACTGATAGTAACGCCCTTTTGCATAAATTTGCACTTCTTCCGAGATGTCGGTTTCGTCCAACATTTTTAAAAATATATCATATCGCATCAGCGCATCCGTTAATTCGTCACTGTACAAGACGCTATACGAATTGGTCTTAGCCAGTTCTTGCGTAACTTGTCCGATCAATACTGATATATAACCAATAACAGTTTCATTGTTGTTGATGTCTTTAGATAATATATTCTGAAAACATTGTTGTTTGATTGGTGCGCGTGACTTATTGATTTACTTACTTCATATGCGGATTGTAACTTGGTAGTCAAGTACTGGTTACGATACTGACTATCATCACAATAGTGGTTAGCAATAACATCGTACTCAGCAACAAGCTTCTCATCGTCAGAAGATACTGCAATATAGCTCGACGGATACTCGTCGGTTAACTCGGCATAACTTTCTTCAAAACGAATTTGAGTAGTGCTGTTTGGAGACGAATCAGAATCAGCTTTGCATTCAACCTGAACATAATCGGAACCGGGCGACGAAGATTCACGCGCTTCAACATAAAGTTGCTCGAAGTCGTCATCGTCGTTGTCATTGTCGTTATCGCTTAAACGAGGGTCCATAGGCGCGGCAGCATCATTAAGGTATTGAGCAGTACCGTCTTCGTTAATCAAAAGATAACTCATCCTGAAAATAACTTAATATATTACAAACGTACTGTTTTCATATCTACTAAAGTTGTTTCAGTTGTGAACGCGAATGGGGAAGTGTGACTTTTAATCGTGCGAAGACCTTGCGCTCGTCAAAAGAGAGTGCAAGCGACCACCTCGGACCAAGGGGAAAAGATGGACAGAGGACGATTCGGCGGGTCTGCTGTGGACGATGGTTTCCGCATGTGGGGAGAATGGCGCCATGACAGAAAAGGGAAGAATGACCCAAGGCCGAAGGGGCGAAAATAAGTTATCGACCCAGCGGCGGCGTTTGTAAGCCTTGCTAGTGGTCAACCCCTGTGTCTGGGTTCGTCGTTTAATACATATTTATAAAAATGTAGTATGGTGTTACGTGAGAAAACTGTTTCCATAATGCATAAAACACGTTGTGTACAAACTATTTTGATGTGAAGTGGATGCAATAAGCAGCAATAAACAATGTTTTTTTTCAAAGAGAAGCTTTTTGTTGTGTCTGTCGGCCAATAGAGCTTTGATGGTTAGTCGATGCACATCCCGCGTTAACTCTAAGTAAGATCAGGAATTGCATCGGCTGGATACTCGTATGCCTGCTTGTAGTAGGTCGAGACGGCATTGAATGTAATATCGTCTGTAGTGTTGACACATCCTCTCGTCTGTGGTTTGCACGAGCGCAGCACTCACAATTGCTTCAAGCTTTTCTCACTTCACCGTATTCGCCACCCACGAATTGAAGCACTTGTCGCTGGAAGCTGGCCGACTTCCGAGGCATTAACGGTGCACGAGAGATCGTTATTATACCCCTTAGGCTGGATGGCTCTTTCTCTCCGCTTAATCTACCGCTTATTTCGGTAATCGTCTCACTTACTTCCATTAAGGGGGGAGTGCGGAGAGGCTTTCATGCTCTTGGCACTTAAAGCTTAATACTCCTTTCTGTTCCTGACGGAAAGGCCTGTGCGCTTATGGTTTGATTATTTTTGGCTCGGTAATAACATAAAATTTAACAGCTAGGACGTTTTTGTGTTCAGCTAACGAATTTTGCCTCTTGTTGAACCTATTTTTGCCTCGAACGCTGATGAAAGGGAACATCTTTCACTTATGTTAGCTGCAGTTCAAATTGCATGTCTCACTTTTACATGAAATTCGATTTATCCTGTTGCTTCACTTATTTTCATCCTGTTTTCCTCACATTAAACTTCACTGTAAAGAAAAACAGATCTCATCTTTTTCAATTAGGACGCTTCGCTTCGCTGTTTTTCCAAAGTTTGTTGCGCAGTAGTAGTGTTCTTGGATCCTCGAAGCACTTGAGCAATGTATGGGATCATGTCATTGTCCTTAAGCTATGCCTCATCAGTGGGACCGCTATTTCCACAATTGTTGTTCTCGATATGTCTCGGCTTTAAGTCGGCGTCACCCTCACAAAACAAACTAACAAAGGACAGGTGGGAAAAACGCGGTGACGTTCAGCGCAAATCACTTCGAATGAGGTGTTTGTTTAACGGGCGTAGCACCTCATCTCTACACGGCTTCACTTGGTCAGCCAGCCATTCTTCAACACATATTTTGTGAATTACATGAAGCTACTGTCCGCTACTTTGTCTCAAACTAGTCGACGCTAATCACAAAATCAAGGTTCGCCACTTCCTCCTTTCGCTTGCAGACTGGGTAAGGACCGTCGGTACAGTCTCAATTTCTGTGTGTTGCACAGGCTGGAGTGCATCCTTTGCTGATCTGGTTGATGCACGCATCGACCGACGACGGCGTCTTGGCAACGGTCCTGACTAAAACGAAATAACCAGTTGTTGGTTTGTCTTGAAGCATTTTTATGAGGGCGTCTCTGCGGAGGACTTCCATTCTTTACCCATAGGCGTTAGTGGAAGCGTCGTCGCGGACTCACGAACTGACACCCTCTAGAATACCTTTGCTGCGTTCTTTACCGTTGTTGCGCAACGAGGTATATTTGTCAACTAACTCATACACTGTGAGTGCGGCGTTAACGCGAGGATCCGAGACTTCGACAGCGTGGCAAGACACACCTTTGTACGTACGCTGTACATCCACGAAGTCCCGTTGAGCCCTGAGGCAACTCTTGTCAGGGAACTACTGATCTTGGAACAGTCTGTGCTCAAGAGAAAGTCGTACTCGCGAAACAGTGTCCGTCTACGGAACTCCAGCTGAGTTATTGTCAGTGCTTGCTCACTATTACCCAGTACCGTATTCGACTACTGCCAACCAGACCGTACCATGTCGGCTCCCCGTGATAACGGAGACAATAGGCCTCACTACCATCGGCACGACAATGCTTCTATTGCCATCGCTACAGAGTCGCAAAATGAAATCAACCGTTACCGTGAAGAACGCGATCAAGAAGAATACTACTACATTCATTCGCGCCCACAGTCCGAGGCATCTGAATATGCTACAATGAACTTTCTGGTTGACGATCGCCTCGAACATCTGGCCCATGACGAATATGAGGAAGACATTCGGCACCATCGCAGCTCGCGTCAGGTACATTCAATCAATTCTTTTGATCTTATTTTTTACTATTTTCGCCTTCTTCCTGTCTGACTCCACTTTTTTAAACTTTATTCCCAATGTTTTTATTTCTTGGCTTGGTTTTACCGCCGAGGAATGACTCAATTTCGAGGCCGTACTTCTGAGTCGATTGTTTGTCTTAGAACTTATCACAATGACTTCATTTTCCTGTCGCTATTACCGCATTGCGGGGATTTTTGCTGCAGAGTCATGCAGCTTGCGCATTCGCTTTTGTCCGGGGCCTAAACGGTAAGGCTACTCAAAAACAATCAGCGACCAACTTTCCGTTGCATAGCCAATGCTGAACGTTTTATTCGAAAATGTAAGCTCCAAATGGGAACCAAATTAGACAGCCCGAACAGTGGAGGTTCCGAAACAAATTGTACCCACGAATGGCAACATAGTGATGCATGTAAAGGGGTGCGCGCCGATGGAAAGGACAGGGCCTAGGGCACCCAAATGAACATGACTGGCCCCGCAATGGAAAACACAGACGTAAACCAAAGGCTGCCGTCAATGAATGCCATCGATTGCCTACGGCCCATGGTATGTCGGCGGGGGTCCCGTTTGTACCATTTTTACGGTTTCATTGAATAGGTGGGCGAACGGAACTTCTGGTATTGACGAAGAAACGTAAAGTTGCCAGCTGTCTGTTTGTTTGCGGCTTAACCTGCACCTGCACCTACTACAAGCCCACCTTGTCTTAAGCATGTTTTTTGGCCTTTCACTCACTGCTTGACGACGGACATGCATAATTCACGTTGGCTCTACTCCGCCGATTTTCCTATTCTTGCACTCGTAGCTGACGTTTCTCCTTGTTTCTTACACCCTGCTTCTCTATGCAATTTTTCGGTTTTATTGTTGTGCCGTTGACGTACCGCTCCAAGGGCGTTAATCGGTGTTTTCTAAAGAGACTTTCTTTAGTCTGTTATTTTGGCAAGACAAATTTGCCACATCTCTCTTTACGACAGCTGGCTGTTGTGCAAAATACTACTGCAAGCCTTAAAGTTAAAAAGTAGCCGTGCCATCGCGGTCCTTGAGATAAACCCTTCTTTGCTTTCCGAAATTTTGCCCTGAAGAGACTTTGAAAACAAAAGTTAGTCCACGCCTGTCTATCTCTTTCCCATTTCCGTACACTGACCCGTATAGCGTTGGCTTTCCTCCTTTTTAAGTTGCTTGCTCGATGTTTCCTACAGCTCAGCTTAGATTTCATTTTGGCGGAGCCACATCCTCTTTGCCTGAGGCAATACCTAATTTGGACTCAACGTTGTAGCACGAACAAATCGACTCGTACGCCTACGACGACCATCAGGAGCGTCGGCACCAACAACACGGCTACGGAAGTTACGAACGCCAACGCGACATGTCTGTCGACTACAGCACCCAGGATTTTCAACAATCCCGAGCCATTATTGATGCAGCTTCGCGCACTGGTGCTGTCTCGCAGAACGATAATGTTCGTGTAAGACAGATCGGCAACACGACGATCATCTCCGAACATCGTGATCCGTATTCGTTCTATTGGCAGCTCGATGAACTGCGTCGCGCTGAAGAAGACCCTCCACGTCGGCTTCCACCCACTGACTATGTCATCGATGAAGAAGAAGTTCCGCTCCAGGAAACGGCTATTCTTTCTCCCGACAGCCATGACAGCGGCATTAACTTTGAAAGTCAGTATTCAAAACCGCAAAAGACGGAGGAAGTCAAGCAATTGCCAGCCGGGTGGGAGAAGCATGAGGATCCGTCCGGCTTTTCCTACTATTGGCATGTTGACAGCGGAACCATTCAACGTGAGAAGCCGGTAAGTCATCACGATCATCCTTAAGCTATCCCAGCGTGTTCAAACTGGTTCACTAATCGGGCTTATCACATCACACAAACAATAATTCCCTTTAAGGAACCCCCACTACCTCGTCCCGAAATTCCTTCTCCTCCTCTAGCAGCGGCGCCACCACCACAAAGGGTGACCCAATACGTTCAGGTGCAAACCGACCCAGAACCACAAGTGATTCAGCAACTTCCACCTGCCCAACCCATCATTGAAGAGCATGCCTTCAAACAAACCACGACCAAACGACGCGTCGAAAACCAAGACGAAAGCGATCGCGAAGAAATCATTGAGGACGGACACAACAAGGCAAGTTTAGAACTCCATTAAATGAAATTGATTTAACGTAATGGAAACCAGTATCATTGCTCATTTTGTGCAAAATGTTACAGCCGGTGCGCTTCGCTGTTCGCTCGCTTGGATGGACCGAAATTCCCGAAGAAGACTTAACCGCTGAACGTAGCTCTCGTGCCGTTAACCGTGCCATTGTCGAATTGTCGACAGGTCTTATGGACAATGTTGCCAAATGGGGTGATGGTCGTGAACTCATCATGGAGCTTGACGACAATGAATTGTCTCTTATCGATCCTGATTCAATGGCTGTCGTTCACGCTGAACGGATTCACCAGATCCGTGTTTGGGGAGTTGGACGTGATAATGGACGGTAAGTCATTTAATTACTGTACTAACAATGCAATCTAACCAATATTCACATTCTCACATGCCATCTGTAGAGACAGGTTGGTTATACACGGTACCATTCGTCTTGTTGTGGTAGTAGCTGTTGAGTCTGTCGTTACCGTTTTCTTGATTTATTGTCAAAGCTTTGGTTCCGCGTTTTAAAGTGTCTTTTAGGGACTTCGCTTACGTCGCTCGGGACCGCAACTCTCGCCGATTCTTGTGTCACGTTTTCCGTTGTGACACTCCTGCAAGAACTATTGCAAACACCCTCAGGGACATCTGCAAGAAGCTCATGCTGCAACGTCGTCCGACAGCGCTCGAAGGCTTGGAACAAAATACTGAACGTAGACTCCTGCGCGAGTCGTCTTTGCCTACTCCGATCGACGAGCCGAAGAAGATTATCCGTTGTCACTTCCTTGGTGTCACTCAGGTTCCACGAGCTACGGGTATCGATATTTTGAATGAAGCCGTTGATCGTCTGGTCAGCCAGGTTCGACCGGAACGTTGGATTCTCGCTGATGTGTCGATTGCCCCTTCGACTATCACTATCAATGAAGTTGGAGGTGGTCAGATTGCACAGTGCCGTGTTCGGTATTTGTCCTTCCTCGGTATTGGACAGGATATCAAGTGAGTTAACTAGTAATATGTAATTATTGTGCTAATTAACGAATTCAGACACTGTGCCTTCATCATGCACACTTCTTCCGAGAACTACATGTGCTACGTTTTCCATGTTGAACCCAATGCCGGCACCATGGCCAAGACCATTGAAGCTGCTTGCAAGCTTCGTTACCAGAAAGTCCTTGATGCTCACCTCAAGAAGGGCACGCCGACCGGATCTTTCGCATTGAGCAATCACAGCCAACACAGCAAGGTTTTCTAAGCTTTTTCTTTTACTATTCCCCCGAGTGCATGCACATTATTCGTTTCAAACTTTTTCCGCTTCTCCAACAATTTTTTAGTTTTTTTATCAACATTTCTTTTGTTTTAGAGCTGGGGTGAGTCGCTTTGGGAGGTTCTTGGCCGACTTCCCTCCATGGTTTCCGGTGCCCCTGAATCAACGCCGATTAACAACAACGTTTCCAAATAACATGCCTGAGTTACGGACTATCTACCCAACGTTTCACTTTTACCTTTTGATGGTAATACTTACATTTCGGAAAACTTTGAAATGAAACTGAAAACGAGTAACTCCTTTTTTCTACCCCCATGCAAAATAAACACCAACCCAGATTTCTATATGATGCACTTGCAATGACTTTACCCTTTCTTTCACTGTTATGCTTGTAAAGAACGCTTCTGTTTGGTTGTATAGAGCTTATTGTTGCAATGATACCGTACGATGCCTTTCTTACATATATGTAGACTTTTGGTTTATCCCATTATTGAGCATTGCCTTACCAACAGTAGAATATTTGTAAAACATAAAACTAATACAGAATAAATAGATTTCTAAACTGTGTTACTTAACTTTGTTACGCATCATGGATCCTAAAATTAGCTTTGTTTGGACGAAGGAAACGATGGCGGAAGTATTGGTAACACAGCAGTGGGGACTCATGGAAGCAGAGAACAAATGCAGTTTAGATAAAGGAAGAGACAAAAGGTCACAAAAAAGTTGATTCTGGAAACTGCGTTTGGGATATCCTGAAGCAAGGGAGAGTTGTTAAACAAAAACTATACATCCTTCCGCATGATAACTGTGTATCGTAAATATGCAAAAAAGGTCATTTAATCGCCTTAAAATTTGTCATGCATAAATGCTACATTTAAGCAATAATTTAAAATACACGGAAGCAAAAACTTTGCATTAAAAAACTGCCAAAATAATGCAATATCTTATGATTTCCGGTTAAAATGTCAACAATTTTTTTAACAGAAGGTCATGGCACTTACACACTGATCTGGACTCAATGTTTGATCTCGTCGATGAGGGCGTCATGCGGCTTATCAGGTAGACCATGTGCAATCTCGTCAATGATTTCATTACCTATCAGTGCGCCGTCTACCTGTAGTCTCTCTTAGTCGTGGCTTTTGTCTGCATGAAGGATGGGTGCTGCCGACGATGAGCGTAAGCCGCTTCTTGAATCGGTCAAATGCACAACACCCCCTGTTGCTACCAAAACAGGCAAAAATAAGCGCCTACCTGGTGACCAGTTGTCGAAAAAGGAAAGATCGAAACTGTTAAAACAGGTAAATTTACTTTAAAAGATGAATGTTTATCAGTTTTACCTTGTCACGCTTTCAGTTTTACGATGATCAAGATGATTTGAAGAAATGCTTCGAATTGGATTTGAAGTCACTTGATGATGAAAATCGACAAGCTCATATTAATGAATATACAGCAGCTTCTGAGCAAAAAGCTAAGAGCGACAAAATTTTGGCGGCTGTTATTTTTGTTGTGAATGTCGTTCTACTTTTAACAAATTTGACGGCATCTATTCTCAGTGGATCGTATTCAGTCATTAGGTAAGCACAAGGTATCCTAGAAGTTGCCATAAGGTTCTTACATGATAAAACAGTTAATTCATTGCCAAATTTACCTAAGACTTTATGGCAACTTTAAAGAGATACCAGGTAACCACATACCAGTTTATATAACGTATGACATGTTTTAAGTGCTTTCATCGATTCGTCAATGGACATTACATCGGGTTTTATTATTTACGTTTCTCTGTGGGCTATCAGTAACACAAATCGATTCAACTACCCTCGAGGTAGAAACCGTCTTGAGGTAATCGCAGTAATCATCAGCAGTGTTATCATGGCTATCACAAACATCATGATGATCCTGACTTCTGTCCAAGCTATCGTTGCAGACAATGTCGATCCTGATTTAAACTTACCCACTATACTACTTTTGTCAACTGGTATAAGTTCAAAGATAATATTGATGATAGCCTGTTATAAGAACGGGACGACAATCAGCAAGTTGCTGGCTCTCGATCAACGCAACGACGCTATCACCAATGTTGTGGCTTTCGTGGGTGCATTTGTCGGAGATCATTATTGGAAATATGCCGACCCTATCGGTGCCATACTTGTTTGGTTAGTTGCTCTTATCATTCCGTTTTTTACAATGTTTACTTTTAGCACGTTTATTGCAACATCATGGTTTTCGAACGCCTTCGAACACTTACCTATTCTTACGGGACGCCGTGCAGAGAAGGAACACATTGGCCGAATTTTGAACATTGCATTGACTCATGATGACCGCATCAAATTCCTTGACCACATCCTTGTGTATCACATTGGTGAAAAGGAACTTGTTGAATTGCACATTGTTTTGGATGAAAATTTGCCTCTCAGGACGACCCATGATATTGCAGAAACTCTTGAGTTTAAAATTAGAGGTTTGGAATTTGTTGAGCGCGTATTTGTTCATGTTGACTACCGTTGTGATGGCCGAGAAGATGGTTGTTAAGTTTTAATTACATGCAATCAAATTATTTATTGTTTGTTTGGCACATTGAGTAATAATAATAAAGTGTAACCGCATAAATTAAGTTTTTAGACGTTCCACACGTAGAAGTATTTGTAGAACCATAAGCAGCAAGCAAGAAATAGGGCACCAAGGAGATCGGCAAAGGCTGTTAGGATTGGAATGCTATTGTTATCGGGATTAATATTGTATGCGAACAGACACTGCGTCAGAAAAACGCAGGCATAAAAGAGTATGAGTATTTGGAAAACGCAAATGAACAAGTAAATAGCGATAAACACCGGATGTCGAATTGAGTTAGGTGTGAAGAGTGTGATGCATGTGATCTCTGTAGCTTGGAGAACCATTCCAATGATCAGCAGGAAGAGCATAATAATACCATTTTCTGTAATTTTTTTGTATTATTTTTGTATTATTAAATTGCAAAGGTTTAGTTTACTTTTGTCCTTCCACATTTGTAATGGGTTTAAATAACGAGACCATTGTTTAACTACTGCAGCTTTTTCCGACTCGTTTAATTGATGTAATGATGTAGACATCTTACTTGCCAGAATGGCAACAAGATTACCGCCGACACCTGTAATTATTATTTTGTGAATGCATAAAAACAGGAAGTAAATGTAACCATTGAGTATCAGTTGATAATTGGCCGTCGACGGATGTCTGCCAACTGAATGATTAAAGATTGCGCCAACTCCGATGAAAATAAGCGTAGCCACAATAATTGACACTGATCCATATCCAAGCGCTTCGCGCGTTTCCTCATGAAGCAATGCAACGACAACACAAACTGCACCGATGAAAAAGATTAACGCGATTAGACCCCAAACGACAGTAATCGGAAGTCGATCATCATAAACGTATTGTCCAACATAGTTCTGAAATAGAAGTTTCAGATACAAATGAGTGCAAGTTCACTCACTAAGATGAGTAACGCAGCAGAATCTCCCGCAACCGCAGCGAAAGGGGAACAAATATTGTCTGGATTAACGCGAATAAAGCGTGTCAGGTAAACGATTGATGTTATTGCGTAGACGAGGATGCACGAAGCCAATAAGGCAGTTGACAGAACAGCCAAGAGAAACCTTGCGACTCGATCAAACGTCATCTAAAACCGATCTTTTGGTCACAATGCGCCACTACATACTTAAAAAAAACATACGACGCTGGTAACCGAAAATATCCCAACATTAACCGCTACCGCGAAAAGTGAAATGTTAATAGCCTGCGCCAAAATTAACGCAAAGTTAAAAAATGATGCTCTAATAAGCTTTGGTGCTGATGTTAGTCTGCCAGTGTTCGCCATGGTAGAAAGTCTGGACGCATAAGTCATCTCAATACATCCTTTCAACCCAAGTAATAGTGGTGTAATGTTGTTTATCTCAGAAAATCCTTGGAATGCGGGATTTTTTGTAACCAGCTTAAGAAGGAATGAAGCACCATATAGGCCAAGGCATGCAAATATCATTATAATTGTTGTCTAAATTTTAAAAATTAGTATACATTAAATAAGTGTATATAACTTACAGTAATAACAAACTTTTTTGTTGATTCTTGTGGCTGAATTCGTTCGCTTTCGGGAACGTCTTCTGGTCTGCAAAAAATTAATACTGAATAAAAATGGTAAAAATGAAGCAAACTTACTTTACTCGATAAACTTCTTTCATGTTTAACCGCGCAAGCGCATCCTCAATAAGGAATGCTAACGGCGGTTTAATGCCAAAGAGGGCGCGTGGAGGACAATTTGGTTGTTCCGCAGACATGGCATAAGTTTAAAATCTAGAAAATTACGATATGATTTAGCGGAAACAAAAAGGCAACACTGGTTTAATAGTGGCGCGCTCATTCGTCAGTGAAACCACCTTTTACTCTGAAACCCTGACATTAACGCACAAATGGGGGTACAGCTGTTATTAGGTGCGCTATACTTTGAAATAGACCACAGATAAAAGTATTTTGAGTCCGCTAGGTGCTCTTATGGCTTTGTTTTTTGTAGAACAAGGGGGTGGAGCGGAGGCATTAGTGAAATCTCAAAATTAAGAAGGAAATGAAAAGGAAACTAGTCTCTTGGACAGCAAAGAACCCGAACATCGAGGCCACTAGTTGTTAAAGGCCAGCCGAGATAATGGAGTAAGTACCAGACGTGTCAGAGTGCTCGACCATCATCTGATTTTTGCAGCCGATTTTCAAAAGACTTTTTATTCGAATTTTGTCAAGTGACCGCACGGCCGGTGGTCACTCAGACGGGTATCCTTAGGCCAGGGGCCGCTCGCGCAACAAAAGAGGAACGCGATTGTGGCCGAACTCTTCTTTAACTTCGTCAACGAAACTGACTCAACATCCGCCTTCTCGACAACATACTTCATTGCATTGTTTTTATTAGGTTGTTAAAGCAAATATAATCAATCTTCACAATAAATTATCACACGTTTTCGTTAAGGGTACTCAGTGGGTTGTCTGTATCTCAATCACAAACGGCCACTGCGATTTCTCAGCATTGTCGAACATTGAATAACGCAAACAGTGTCCTAAAAGAAATATGAATTCAATCACTTATAACTGACGGGTTAAAGACAAACTTGTTGTATCTCGGAGAATAAATAGTTTTTGGCCAAGTCTTCGCATCTTTCAACCGTTACCGAGTGACATTGTGTCTGAAAGGTTTTTAGTTTGATGCATTGTGTTATTAAAAAATGAAATTGCTAACCCCTTCTGTGGTACAAGTGCAGGTAATACATGGCGTAATGCGCTTTGTTTTTCCAAGGTCGATGACTCGCTGGTTAACCACGCAAAATTCTGAAAAAAAAGATTCTAGTTTTAATTTATACTTTACTCTGGTTGCTACTTACGCCTATCTAACCATTCATAATAATCAGTGTCTGGCATTTCGTTGCATCGCATGGGAGCATTCCTGAAAGTTCCAAACAAGTCTCGAAATTGTAGCATTAATTAACGGGGATTAAGAAAGCTTACGTTAGCTCGTCCGGCAGAAGGAACGCATTTGGTTGGATTCGATGCGCATATTGACTGTTTTCACAAAGGATTTTGCTAAACGTAGTCTTACGGATTTCAGCCAGTTGGGCTGGCGTAAAACGCGTGACTGGATTATTGTTTTCATAGTAGAAACGGTCACATCGCTTCAGACGCTGCATTTGCTCAGCGATGAGACATGCCAACATGGGTCCTACAAGGGCACCTTTTAATGCCTTTTCACTCATCAATCCAGGGAATAAGTCAATATCATCGACGTGAGCATAGACGGATTTGAAGGCGTCGACTGCACTTTTATCCATTGTGTCCAATAAATCGTCAAAAGTGTTCGCTTTGCGCAGACCACACATCTCTCTGAAAGGTTGTTTTTTGATTACATTTGATATAAAAGTCAGTAAAGTTACCGATAAGCGTTATATGGCTGAATACCATGATCTCGGCCACGCTGAATATTGATAGCAGGCAAATCCAGACCAGTCAATGGTCCACCAGGTTTTTGGAATAAGTGATTCCGCACAGCATCAACAATATGTCTATCGTATTCCATACCGGCAGCACCCAAAAGACCCATAAGCATTGACTCCAAATGTCCACCAGCTTCATCGTACAATACGGAAGCATTGTTAAAGGTCACCTTTAAATCAATTGGTGACGAACTCTTTTTATAGAATGAATTAAGCCGCGGGAAGTGGTTTCGAATTAATGTATGACCAAATCGGAATGCAGCTGTGGACATTTCCTGTGAGATAGAAGCGTCACAGTTATCATTGTATTCTTCGTAGTAGCCAGTCTTTTTGGGGGTCAAGTCGTAACGAGCCATTGTTTCGCACCCGAGAATCACCGGCAACCATTCATTATAGATAACGTGCTGCATTTTAGCTGACATAATACGTCTGGATTCTTGGAAAAGTTGTTCATCAGTCCAGAAGTTGTTGATTTTGTGAAGGCTTGATGCAATTCTGTTGTGTTCACGAAGGAAGATTGTGTGGAGAACGGTGATACCTGGCTGTTCATTGTTTCTGTCATCCCCGGCAGTGAAACAGGGATGTTTTGGTTTTGTGCTTAAAAAAGTATGCTTAAAATTAACACACTAAACACTTGAACTACTCACCGACAATCACGTTCTTGTGGACCTTGTGGAAGTGCTTCTTTGTTGTAACCCAAGTTTGTAAAATTCATTTTACCTTGACTAAACAGTCGTAAGTGATTAGCTTCACATTCTGTTGAACCATAGAGGTAAGAAGCATCAAGGAAAGATGTAAGCTGGTTGATTTGGTTACGGTATCCAAGAGTAACCTGTCCAAGCAATGAACGCGCAAATGGCATACATCGAGGAGAGCCATCATTGTGCGTGTTTGGGAAGAATGGATCATTGGCATCAATCGTAATAGGGAAGCAATGAATAGATAAAGTATCGTAGGAGTCACAGCGTGAACAATTCAGAATCGTATTGTTAGGTCCTCGGGCAATCGGAGAATGTGTCATGTCGTGGTCGATGATTTGACCAAGTTGCATCAGCATGTGAGAGAACTTTACATGGAATACAGGTGCATCGGTATGAACAGCATTCGAAATTTTTCTCGCCGATGGCAAACCTCGGCCAAATTTACCACGGGTTCGTGGAGAATCGAAACCATCATCGTAAGCAGGGTCCAAAAGACGTCGCAGTGGTGCAAATGCATTACCGTAATGAGGGAATTTCAGATTGTTACACCATCCAGAAATACTTCGATATTTGGTTGTATGATCACATGGCAATGGTTGAGGCAAACATTGTCTGTTATTGGCATTGGGTCCAAGGAAATCGGTAATGTTACCGATGATTTTGCTAACGTCGACTTCTGGGAGAAGACGTTGAAGTGTAGCGACATCAAGTTCTGCTGGAAGCTTTTCGTCATCGCCGAGTCCATCTCTAAACCATTGTAATCGATAAAGGCATATTGTTACAAGTAGTAGCATACCCTCGAAGTAAAACTTTAGTAGTTTCACGTAAGACAGCAGCAGTGCGAGCAATATCCAAGGATTCTTTCTTTGGTGCCATCAAACTTGAATGAGCTGACAAAGCAGAACTTCCGTCCCTTGACTGTCCAGCTGATGCACGACTGATTTGTTGAGCTTCGGCTTGTTGGAGTCTTTGATACTGTTGGGCACCTAACTTTAATGCTTTTTCTAAAGTTTGTTTTGTGATTGGCAGCGCCAATTTTGGTTCTTGGTCAATCCAATACTTCAGATCCATTTTCTCAATAACTGTGGTGTTGCAATCCATAGGGCAATTTCTAAAATAACACTTTTAAAAACACGGATTTTTAAATAAGAAAAGTACCCATATAGATCCGGAACTTGGAAAACACTAGGCTGAACTTGGCCAATATCATCTGTATTCCCACAAATAATTTCCGCCAATGTGACCTTCCTCAATTCAGCCAATTGCTCCTCATTAAAGGCAGATGGCTTGAAGAAGTTCTCATACCAGAAGCGATCACCGCGTCGAGTACGTTCAAACTGCCGTCCAAGAATACAAGCAAAGGTGGGCCCGACAAGTGCGCCCTGAAGCGGTTTCTCAGCTAAACCGCCAATGAAAAGATCAATATCGTCAACAGATGCATAGTGGGTTGCCATCTCATTGACATTTATTGAGTCAAGGAATAGTGCTTCGATGTCGACAAAGTCGGTAGGTCGTGACAATCCACAGTATTCGCGCCAGCTGCTGTAGCTATTGACACCGTGGTCACGACCCATCTGGATAATCAGAGCTGCTAGGTCGATTCCACTGTCGTTAGTGCCACGGAGAAACTTTTCACGCAATTCTAAAGACATATGAAGTCCCGGTTTCCGAATGGGTTGAGTCATGATGGTGCGCAGAAGGCTTTCCATGCGTCCACGTTGGTATAAATGAGAGGGGTCATTAAGCAAATTACTAATAAAGCGTTCATTAGTGGTGCGTCCATTCTTGTCCGTAAGCCCCAATGAGTCAGGTAAAAGTGAGAAGAAAAAGAGGCCAACTGTTGAAGCGTATTCATTAAGGACGCTTGGATTTGCTTCCTGCAAATTACAAATGTCACTTTGATCCTCAATACAGTAAACCTACCAAGTTATAATTGCTGTCATAAGTGTGATGTTGAAGTTGTACACCAAAGCTCCTCAAATGCTCCTTCCCAATGATGATAGGCAGAAACTCGTTATAAGTGATGTGCTGCAACTGTGCTGCAACAATACGTCGAGATTCTTGATACAATCTTTCGTCATCCCAATGTGGATTAAGCGATTTCAGTTGTCGGGCAAGCCTATTATGCTGACGCATCCACAAAGTGTGGATCGCTGTCGTTGTTGGTAAGAGATTAGTCCACTCAGAACCAGATGCAAAACAAGGCTGATTAGCGTTCGTGCTGGTACACGTTTTCTCCGTTGCCGGCGGTAATAATTCTAATTTGCTTGCTTGGGATCGGTGTTTCAAAAGTCCTGAAACCATTGTTTTTCGTCCTTGGTGACGACAGAAACTCGTTTATGACTAACCATTCTGATAACTTCGAAGAGAAGCTGCCTGCTCTTTAGTACTTCCATACACGTTGCTGCCATCAAGGAATGATGAAACCATGTTACCTTGTTCGCGAACACCAAGGCTACAATTTTCCCTCGGTGTCGAAAACGAGCGACTGTAGGGCATGCATAGTGCACGGTTACGGAAAAGAGGGTCGTCGCCATCCGTACCAATATTGTAACATTCAGGATGACTTACGGAGCAGCACGGAATCGGAATCCGATCCTCACCATTGAACAGTTGAGTAGATCCAACTTGGGCGATATCTTCGTAAATGAACTGTGCCCAATGAGCCAAAAACAAAGAGCATACAGAATGATTTGGACGAGATTCCGTGATCAGTTTACGTGACAAAACGCGTGGACTAGGTAGTGGTGAACTTGTCAAACCACTGCGAGGTTGAGAAACTCCATCGGAATAAGCAGGATTCTGCAGACGCTGCATTGGTTCATATTTAGCACCCCATAATGGCTTATTCACATTGTTGCAATGACCGGAATAACTGCGATATTTACCAGGAATACATTCTGCAATGGTGTTTATCGGACACGCATTTTGAATAACAGAATTCTTGATGGGCATTTCTGGCAATCCAAGTAGTACTTGTTCAGGTGTTAAACCATTACTAAAAAACAAAATTTATGTTTATATAGTTAAAAAAAAAAGTAATACCGTTGAATTTGTTGAGTAGCACTAATCGAAACCAATGCCGAAAATGAAATTTCTTTCGCATATTTATCCGTTTTAGTTAGCTGAGCCCATTGACCAGTGGAGTACTGTACGGGATTCTGTCTAACATCTTGATAGAGCCGTCGTTCAGTTTGATTATACAAAATATTAATACTATTCACAGCATTTTGCGCCGCACTTTGAACATCGTTGCGGTCTACGTTTTTGAATACTGTACGAACTACAGAATCTCTGTGCGCCAGAGTAACTTTGTTTGTGCCGATTGATTCGAGGCCAAGTATATCGGCATCAATAGCATCTGAAGGTTTAGTTTTCTTTGTTAATTAAAGAAATGAAAAAAGATACCTATTTCGTTGTTTTCCACTCCGCTGGCCACAATAGCTGATGTACAAGCCACAAAACTTTTGCCACACGCAAAGTTGCTGCGCTTGAATCTCGCATGATGATCACTATCATCACATTTAATTAATGCAAATAATATACAAAAATAAACAATTGTCGCAAAATGTGTGCTAACCATCTTCACGCCACACTGGTCAAAGCTTGTGTTAGATTATCACAAATTGTGAAGATTAGGATCGCATCAACTTCAACCCGCCTTCAAAGGCATGCGGTTAAGTGGTCAAAACCAACTAGACCGCCGACGGCTGGTTTGTGTCTCTCGTAGCTCATCAGAGGATGCGTCAATTAGATATCCGTCTCACTTTCACACTGACATTCATCTATGAGATTTTCAGGAAAACAAGTTTTGAATAGCCCTTACAAGACTTGAAATGCGACGTATGGCGACACCACCTATCTTTGACCGATAATGAAAAACGTGTGGATATTCATAGGGGCAGAGGACAGCTTGCTGTGTCAATCATCATGAAGATTCTTAGAAGAAAGTGAAAGCTGTATCCGGCTGCTGAAGACGTTCGCCAAGTTTATTCTTTTCAGAACAGGATTGGTCTCACACATTGGTTGCAAAAGTTCACCATGCGCGCGCCAAAATAACACCTTTTTCTTTTGATTTTTTTTATTCATAGCAAAAACTTTTTTGTTTTAAGGAATTTGATCAACTTTAAATTTTTGACAATGATTCTTTCGTTGTCCCAGTTTTTCGACTTGGCCGATTCCCACATAAAGGTGCCTGTCATAAAGCGGTAAATGACAATGTCATGCCATCTGGTAGCTACCAACAGATGTGGGTCACACCATATCGCAGCTGAACTTCAAAATGCCAGTCTGCTGGCATGTGAGTGGTGAAAGATGTCTGATAAATTGCCGGTCCAAAATCATAACCCACGTGATGTTATTATTACTAATGCTGCCCAAGCCGAAGATATTCTGACCCCCCATGACAACGAAGCTGCGATCCGGGAACAGGTTTGTTTCGACATCTGTCTGTGGTTCTAGCTAAAAGCTAAAGACATTAATTTATCCAGATTTTCCGCGAAACTGATGTGTTTTGCCTGATGCCAACACGTGTTCGATGCCTTTGCGTTTTTTTAACAATGTTATTAGTCATTTCAATCATTTCTGCGATTGCAAACAGCATCAAGAGCGCAAAATCAAAATCAGTTTCTTTCTGTAAGGCTGATTGGCAACCGTTTGGACCGGATGTTGTTTGTCCAAAGGAAACGATGTTTTGTTATTACGAGTGCTGTCCATCTTTGAAGGACCTCCAGATTCCTTATTGTTGTGCACAAATTAAAATTTGGTTGATGTAAGTGTTTTTTCTGCGTTTTGTATTTTCAATACATAAAAATTTCAGCATTGCCATTATTAGTGTCACCCTGTCATCGGCCTTAGGCATTTTCTACACTGTTTTGAGATATTTTATTCGTTGTTAAAATAGTCTGTTTGTAAAATATACATTGTGATTGATAACTGTCAATTTAATCTAATGTCGCAATTTTTGTCACATAATCATATGCCTCATAATGAAAGTTAATCAATCTTTGTTTTTTCTTAAAATAATGTTCTTGACACAAATATGAGTTATTTTTGTTATTAATTCATAAAAACAGTTGTTCAGGTGCAGTCCACATGCTGCGACTCTGATCCTTGCTTTGTGGCAGCCGTTAGGTTTGATTAAAAGGTGGAACAACACCTAAACGTGCAATGCCGCAGGCGATGAATGACACTGAAAACAACTGCACTTGCGGCATGCTGTCATTCTGAGTTATGCGGCGTGTGCGGAGTAAAAGTGTGGCTCTATGTCGCGAAAAAAGTATTCCCAAAGTGCCCCGTATTACTTTAGATGATCATGATATTCGTCTCGAGGATGAAAGCCATGAGAATTTCTCATTCCTTGACGCGGTTTCCGAATGTAAGTTAAATTTTTTGGTTGTTCTTTTTTCAAAATGTGGTGTTTCTGGTAGGAACAGACAGACTTGAACGATAGAACCGGAACAAAAGAATGAAAACTTTTATGTGAAGTCGGTGAGGCTCACGCCTGAAGTCGAGAGGAGTGAAAAAAGGCAAGAATGAGTGAGCCTATTCTTGAGGCGACTGTTCAGAACGTTGTTTCCATTGAGGGAGGGTTCTTGTGTACGGGGCGTCAAACAAAAATGCCAAGCAGTCGCATCGTGACGACCGGCATGCGCATGTTGTCCTATGGCCAGCGGCTAGCGGTTGTCCACGACTTGCTGGTAGTTCGCCCCGGAGGCCATGGTCGGAACACCCGTCCCTGGCATAACCGGACCCTTATTTGGACCATCCCGAGGACTCGCAATTTTGAGTTTGCACACGCGTGGCAGTCCATCCGGATGTCCGATTCCTCTCATCTCTCCATGTCTCTCTGCGCAGATGCATCATTTCAGTCCCTTGATGGTTTCACAAAAATTCCGCAAATTTACTTACTCAATCAACAACCCTTTTTTGAGCAAAGTTTACTGCTGTTTTTGTTCCTTCTTGTTTTTTTCAAGTGCGTAAAAATTGTCAGACTGTTTTATGCAGACCATTAGTTCCACTTTCAGACTGTTCTGTTGTTCATGCACATTTGTAGTACCTTTTGTTCCATCAAAAATTTGTTTTCAGCTCGTCACATGCTACAACAACGACTTGGAGGTATAATCCAAGAAGGCATCACTGAAGGACAAAGGTTAGCACTCAGTTCCGGACTTTGGCAATGTGCATCTACATCTCCTCGATGCGATGTTCTCATAACGATAGCGCCGCACGCGGACGAAAATACAACCAAGGAGTTTGTATTTTGGCTCCATGATGTTGTAAGTTTGCAAATGAAAATTATTGCCAAAGCTAAATCCACGAAATTATCAGATCAAAAAATGTGAACCGCAATTCGAACTAAAAATCCGTCGTCATTGCCTTACTAACACTTATGGAATCTACATTACGGCTAATTACACTAGGTCGAGCACACACGTTTAGCCTTTTCAGACTAACCAAAAACGTTTTAGCTTATTGAAAGGTGCCGAACTTTGCCATTTGAAAAAGCGAGTCAAGCCATGCTTTGGTGGAGGCATGCGGGATTTCTCATTCGATGAAGCACAATGCTTTCAAGGATTGGAAATCAAGTCAAACTTTTTGTCGAGCATGGAAAGATCGATGATTGTTCGGCAAATGCTTTTAATGATTAAAGCCCCTTCGGTGAAAAACTTAACCTTCCGGCCGATAAAAAGTTACAACAAAAATGATCACAAAACAGTGCGAATTCCCGAAGGAGCAACTCTATGTGAGCGTATTTTAATAATGTATGCTTTCTTTTGCATGTGACCCATTTGCAGTGGTAAATCTGATGTCACAAGGGCTTATTGATACCGTCATGCCAACACACGATACTGAAATTCTGGCAAAACTGAATACAGAATGGGTTTGGACCCTTTTGGAAGAGCAACCATTAGCCCGAATCGAATCTTATTTTGGCACTGAAATTGCTATGTACTTTGCTTGGCTAGAGCACTACACTACCGCACTATTTGCACCAGCCTTAATTGGTTTGATAATTTATTTTCTTGGCGGCGTTTCCTTGGCCGACGACAAAAACAACCATGAAACAACAGTATGTTTTGAACAAGGGTTTCGGAAATTGGTACCTACGATACATTTTTCCAGCTATTTGGAGACATTTGTTTCGTTTGTTTTGCCTTCGTTAATTGCATTTGGTCAACAGCCTATCTCGAGTTCTGGAAGCGTCATCAGGCAGAGCTCGCATTTAAATGGGGGACTTACGATGTTGAATCCGACGATTTTCTTGAAGAACCGCGTCCAGCCTATAAAGGAGAATGCTTGAAACCAAATCCGGTATCAGGACGTTTGGAACCGTTTTATCCTGAATGGAAACACTTTGTTATTCGCTATGGAATTACATTTCCTATTACATTTGCCTGTGTACTCGTCATGTTCATGGCCATGTTTTGTTTGCTACAGCTGCAGGACATTGCAGACGCGTATCTGCAAAATTCCTACTACTTCCGATGGATTCTTTACGTCCCAATGGTTATCTATGCGTTGATAATTGTGTGCGGCGATTTCCTTTATCGAAGACTTGCCATTTTCTTAAATGATTTGGGTAGGTATTGTGGAAGGGTCATTTAGCGCTGTAACACGGCCTATTTTCAGAAAACTACCGAACAGATGAGCAATACGAAACATATCTCATTCAAAAGGTCGTTATCTTTCAATGTGTCAGCGCCTTTGGATCTATGTTTTATATTGCTTTTTATTTGGGCAATATGAAACGACTCCAAGAAACACTGGCAACGCTGTTACTCACGCGACAGATTACACAAAATTTGATTGAAATTGGCTTGCCATTGCTTATGGGGAAGTTTAAAATTGCCAAACTGACGTACCAGATGACCCGATCAATGAGCGATCATTCCCTCCAACGACACGTCGATGCTGCACGGAATCGCAGAAATACACTTAGTTCATCAGCTTCAGCGTCACTTGACAAGGATGATGATGATTCCGATTCATTAGCTTCCAACGAGCAACCAGGTACCCCGGATGGAAGCCTGCGAAAGAGGAAGAATTTATTCCTACCCGCCTCACCAGTGAAAACAAATCAGTTGTCTCCAAGCAAAGATAGTAAGTACATGCGAACAAGACGTAAGCATTTTCGATCATTTTTAGCATTCGAAGTCACTCAAGCTGAGTTAGAATCACTGATGCCATCATACGCGAGACCTTTGGATGACTACTTGGAGATGTTTATTCAATTCGGATACGTCTTGCTGTTCTCGCCTGCTTTTCCATTAGCCGCTGCTTGTGCCGCCATCAATAACTTGTTTGAAATTCGAATCGATGCAATGAAAGTAAGTATGGCTCACAATTAGCAATTATTTAGCACTAACGGAATCTTGCAGTTATGCAATACAGTACAACGTCCCTTTGGTCGTCGCGTCAAAAACATCGGTGCTTGGCAAAAAGCCATGGAACTCATGGGTATCGCCGGAGTTATCGTTAATTGTGCCCTAATCGGAAAATCCGGCCTCGTACAAAGGATGTGGCCAAACCTATCTGCGGAAGGTCATGTAAGTTTTTTCTAGAGTTCAAAAAGATGCAATAAAAGAAGTTTAGATCCTACTTATCATTGTTTTGGAACATCTCGTCATGGCTGCAAAATCGTGGCTTGATGCTGTAATTCCCGACATTCCACAATGGATCCGCATTGAAAGCGCCAAAACTGAGCTTTGGAGAAGGGAAGCTTACAAACGCGAATCACGTCTACTGTCCAATGTTGACTCTAATTCCGACCTATCTTCCATTGTCCCACCGGACTCGCCATCGTCAGAATCGAGCGCGCCTCTGAATAAAAAAGTTGATTACCGCAGAAATATTGAGCGATACGGGTATCGTCGAGCTAATCACAGTTGTGCCCCGCCTGCTAGTCGCAGTCTTAACTTTTATTAGGATATAACGTTTTTAATGCCAGAATCAGTGCCTTTTCATAAATAAATTACGCTTATGGTAAATAATTATAATTCGCTTTTCATTCGATACACGGGCTGAAAATAGAAAAATTAAGAAAAACATAATGAAAAGTCAAAAGTTCTCACCATAGAAGTGTCAGGACTATGTTCACATCCCAAATCACCAACAATATCACATAATTTCATTTGGAGACAAAGATCGAGATAAGTTAATGATTCACCTTGTCCAGTTGGATTCATTAGTTGATACATATCAGAAAAGTAGTTATCAACCAGCTGATGACAAATATTTTTGAACAATCCTAGTTGATCGCAATATCCGGTTTTAACATCGCTTTCTACCACATTCTGAAATGTTGAAAGTTGTTTGAGAAAGATAAAAAGTTCACTTACTCTCACAGACTCTGAAATAAATCTCAGCCTACTATCAGTATCTTCATCAGTAATTTTAAACTTTTGAAGTAAACTTGTTGTTAATTCCGCGATCTTCATGCACATTGTACATGCAAGTGTTGAGCTAGGATTACCCGTATTGTTTTGAACATAATGTGTATCTAAACAATAATGACCTTTTTCTTCAACAAATAACAAAGACTCACATTTGTTCGTTTTTTCGCCAAACTGATTGGGATTATGACAGCCAACAACTGTAAATAACAAAAACAAATTCAATAAAGCCTTCTTTTGACACATTGTGACGGAACATGTAAAATCACTCATTCAGCATGATTGACCTTAATCGATGGATCCTTATCAGTTTTTGTGTGCATCTTAAGAGGCTTCAATCAGCTGTCGTAGTTCAGTTTTAAGCATTAACCCTGGTTATGTTTGGTTTTTTAAGTTCGCACAACGCATTAAAGAAGGCAGTTTTATTAAGAAACCATTAAACAAATTATTAATAACAAAAATAAAATGTGGCATCACCAACAAAACATTATTAAATTATTAGGTCAAATGCCAGAGATACCCAGTCGTGTGAAAGTTTTCCGAGAATTGTGCAGAATTAGTGAAAGTCGGGAACAGCGCCGGTACGCAGATAGTACTGGAGTTCCTCTTCGGAATCAAGAACAACAAGTCGTCTGCTGACTTTATGGTCGCCAGACAGAGTGATAAGTTGTTGCGACAAGGCTGTAATGAGTTTACGTTACACTTTTTTGTTGCCCTTTTAAGTTAAACTTACAACTGCTCATTTGACTGGAATCTGAGGACAGAGACAATTGATGTTGAAGCGACGGATTTGCGGCAAGTGCGGCTTGAATTTGCTCCAAACTGAGCTGACGCTTCGCTCGAAGGCCAAATGTACGCGAAATTAGGTCATCACGTGGGCAACCGTCGACTGGACCACAGTTAGTCTTCGGACACGTTGCGAAGGGACAGATGCGCACGAGACAAGTGTACTCGACCTGCATTGCCGACTGGTAACGGAACGCTTCGACGGTCACTCGAATGCCGTAATCTGTCTTTTGAGGGGGACAAACAAGACCAACATTGTCTGCTTGACACCCATCTTTGACAATAGATAAGGGTTCACGTTCCCATTCGTCAACAATAGAGGATCCTACAGGTTCGGCTTGGCAACCGGTGATGAACATATATGCCGCTAAAATATTAAAATTTAGAGTTGAAATTTGTTGTTATTTATAAAACTTACGAGGAATCGCGTAGTATGGTGTAAAACTCAGAGTGATACTACTTCCAACAACGACGGCTTCAGTAGGTTGACCATTATGGAATATATCGAAAATGACAGGATGCGTCGGCTTGCCATCAGCACCTAGACCCGGTCGCTTCATACCGGGAGGACCACTTGAGGGTGGAGAAGCACCACCGCCATGAGAATGGCTGATTTGTCCTTGAGGTGATGGAGGACCAATTGGCCCAGATGTAGTAGTTGTGGATGTTGGTGTTGTTGTTGTGGTACTAAGACTGGTTGGTGTTGTGGTAGTCGACGTTGTCGGCACTGGTGTCGTCGTTGTAGTTGTAGGTGATGTCGTGGTAGTAGTTGTAGAAGTGGAAGTAGTTGGAGCACGCGTTGTTGTTGTCGTTGTTGTTGTTGTAGGAGCTTGTGTAGTCGTAGAAGTAGTGGTTGTCGGAGCTTGAGTAGTCGTCGTTGTTGTCGTCGTCGACGTAGTTGTTGAAGGCACCTGAGCGGTACTACCTGATCCATCGATAGATTTTTCCTTATCACCGCTAGTAATGCTGATTTTGTTCTTCGTAGGGAATGAAATATGAGTGTTAAATCTAAAATTCTTATTAAAAATCGAATCAATATCTCAACAACTCTGTGCAACTAAATGTGATGCAAAACAAACCGAAACTGTTCACCCTTTTCAGTGTCCTTTGACGCCTTCGCATCAGGAATTTGAGTGGATGCGCTCGTAGAAACGCTTTGTGTAGTGGTCTTCACGGGCACCGTTGTGGTGATTCTAACGGTCGTGGTGGTACGCGGCGTAGTGGTAGTGGTGGTTGTGGAAGTCGATGCAACAGTGGTGGAGCTCACATGATTGAAACTAGATGAAGTTGTCGGCTTAGTGAGAGGCAATGAGAAAACATCCTTAGTCACAGGTTTAAGAGTGCGTGAAGCGAAAGAATTCGTCGTCGGTGCCGATGTAGTCGACCTCGATGACCCTTTAGCGCTGGGTTCCTTCTCAACTTTTCCATCAAGATGCCAAACTTCTGGCCCAGTTTGAATTTCACCTCGTTGTTCAACAGCTGATAGCAAGTCAATCAAAGTGTGCATTGAAGCGCGTTCTTTTTCAGAAAGCATATCTTGAGCTAGTTTTTCAGCTTCACTTTCGAAGCTAAAGAAAGAGGTGTTGGATAGTCATGGAAAAAGTAAAAAGTGACAGTGCGAGAAGCTTCGAAAGATAAAAAAGGCAGAGTTAACCAACCTATCCTGAACATTGACATTATCCGGAGCGTCATTTGCACCTACTTCTCTGATGGGACAACGTGCTTGGTATGTCAAATCATCAGGAGTGATAAAATACAACGGTTCAACACCGTCGGTAGAGAGAACGACTTCAAGAATCATATCGTTACCCTTGAAACGAATACTGTCAGAACAGTTTCGAGACAATGTTGGGTAAGGGAATAAGTATTCAAAGCTGGACAACTCCTTCGGCTCAATACGGCATGTGAAGAAGTCATACAGACCATACAGAGCACCAGTATAAGGAAACTTAGATTTGACAAATACTCGGATACCATCTTGTTGGCACTTGTAGTCGAATTCGAAACTATCAGCGACTAAAATCACACATTGCAAAAACGCTTATCAATATTTTTGAACTTACTGTTAAAGCAATTGTTTTCATAATAGTCAATGCGGAAGTTGGGGTTATTATTAAGCTTGATTAAAGCTGGTTTGCTCAATTGGTTCTGTTGAGACAAGTGGCATCCACCATCAGTCCGATTGAATGACACACTTCTGCACAAGAAGTCCTTTTCATTCAGACATTCAGCCAGACATGATTCCAGGGTCTTCACGTGCATCACCCGAGTGACCTCTTGCGCTGCCATGTACCGGTCGGAAAGGAAAGTAAATGCGTAATCCCCATTGCACTTTCGCTCAGCTGAAATTCCAATTTTTTCGAATTCCAGTGGTTTGAAAATTCAAGCCTTACAATTGACACAATACTTCCAATAAAATGAATATCGATCATCAGCTTCAATATAGCCATCGATATTTTGAATATTTTCACGTGGAAATATTTGGCACTGATGAGAAAATGGATGGGGACTGTTGCGGTGGTTGAAAGCAGAGCATTGTTGACCACCGGCACGCAGTGGGTTTTCATCATTGGAACAAGCTTTTTTGCAAACTGTGAATGGTAAAGCTCCGTCAATTCCTGGATTCAAGTTTAATCTGACTCGAGGCCATCGAACATAGATAGGTTGGCACTGTGAACTGATTGCGACATTGATTAAACAAAAGCTGACAGCTGTCAGCAACAATAAAGACTGCATTGATAGCAGTACAAGGTTACCCAACAATTCTGAAAATTCAGATATGAACTGAATCACAAACAACTGGCACCAATGAAATGCTCGAATCAGAATGGATGACCGCAAACAACATTCAACAATCGCTTAGACAACTAACCCCTTAAAAGAAAAGCCTGACTCAATTCGTGGTGCAATTGACCCGTTTCTTTCGAATTCACCAAACACTATCGTGTGACAGTTTTCGGTAAATACAGGATCAAGACTAAATCGGAAGAAAGGGATCGGTCGTTGGCAGAAATTTACAAAAGAAACACGAAAAATGAGCGATGGACAGTAATAATACCCCCGAGGATGGTCCACTTTCACTGGATTTAGATAGGAGCGCTCACTTTCGCATGACGGTTTGCTTCTGCATAGCCGTTGACCCAGTTAGTGGTTCCCGGTTGACTTGCGCTCTCCAGGGCCTAAAAATTTGCAAGCCACGTTTGGATGGAGAGGTGAAAGTGACAAAAGCGCTCATGAGCACCGATTTTCGATTCTATTTTTTGTTCGGTAGTGCCATTCCTGTTGTCATTGAGACCACTGACGCGCAACGCAGGATGAGATTCGCGGCCTTTCGTTCCATGTGGCCTTGACAGAATCACTAACGCGATAAAAAGTGAACAATTGGTTTAAGGTTTATGACTCATGTCCAAGGTTATCTACGAGACCCAATGTAATCTCGGGGCACTGACAAGGATAACTTGCACTTTGGGCTTCAAATACAATATTCTGGTTGTGGGATAGAACACACTTACATCGAGCAAGCCAAACTACTTTGACCCAAAACAAAATGAAAAGAAGATTCGTAAAAACTGAAAATAGCAGATTAGCCCACTTGAGGCGGAAGTCCGATTGCGCTACTGGAGGTCTGGAAGAGATGATTTCACGCATCTATCGGAACTGGGAGTTTGAGCAGTTTGCTTAATTGCACGAGCAGTGTACAACGTTAGAAGAGGGAAGGATTGTAGGCGTTAGATTCCTCGGCCTTGACCCAAACATTCTCGGACCCCTGTTCGAGAAGTAGCGCACGGGTGTGAACGGGCATTTCTAGATGTCGTCAAAATGGAAACGTAAGCCACTTGAGCGGGCGCCAAATGCACTTTACATCAAACTCGTTTTAAACATTGATAGTTTATTGTTAGTTTCAACATGTAATTAAAGATTAAATTAATGTAC
>KB455518.1:64653-87704 GCA_000341325.1 Panagrellus redivivus | reverse complement strand
CGATCCAAGGTTTTAAGGGATCAAACACCATTGCGCGCAATTTGCGGGCACCTTACTACTGACCGAGGTACGGATGGTACTCCTGGTATGCCAGCTTGGCTCAACGACAAAGGTTATTGCGTGGTTGGTCTTGGTGGCTGTCCCCCAGGGTTTTCGCACATCCGTGCATATCAGTCAACAATTGATCGTTATCAAGTTGCCGAGTCTGCTCCTGCATCAGGGGGTCCCAATGATCAACGTCTCGCCTTGCACGCATGCTGTCGTTAGCATGCATACATCACGTATACTATAAATGTTCAAATTCGGCAATTAGAGAATATTATGCAAAAAATAAATTCGAATCATATGAATGAACTGAACTATATTTTACGTGCACTATAGAAAATACGATTTAAAGCACCATTATGTGCACTGATGTGCATAAACCGTGCTTAATAACAAAAAAAAGCAGTTATCCTCTTACGGTAAGCGCAAATCTGTTGTTTGGTGTCTTCAACTTTGTTCAAGTGTCCAAAAATGTGTTGCACCTTCTGCCATTAATGAAATAACAAAGAATGAGTGGTAATTTGCAACTTAAATACATTGTTTGAAAATTGTAGGTTTAAAGTAAAATTGATGTTTCTAGTTTGTCTTTACGGAGTTTTCGCTTCTAATTTACACACCCGATTCTTCGAAACATTGAAACTACATATTAGATCATTTTTATGTCTGTTTAATACGCTACATCAGTAGATACTTTCATTCATGTTATATTCAATTAATTGATGCTCGGAAATGAGTAATGATAGAAAGAATTCAATGATTTTATGTTTATTAAGGTGTACGAAATTTATGTTTCCAAAATTGTAATCATTCCACAACGGACAAACACGAGTTGTAGTAATGACGCACATGTTATTTTTATTTTCAAATGCAACAGAGACTGCATCCGGATGATCCTGTTTGAAAATTATCCATGACTCGCGACATTTCTATACATTGGAATTGGAAACATCATTTCTTTATGTTTACTGTATTCAACATGCGGGTAGTTAGACGAATAGTAACTTATCAAAGATCACTGATGACAACCCTTGCAACAATTTTAAACATGTGTAAAAAGTTGTTTTCAACACTTCCAAAAATAAGTTAACTTCATCATTTCCGACAGATAAAAAAGAAACCATAAAAATCAGGAATCATTGATCTTACTAACCTGTATTAGTCATAAGAGTTTTGAGGTTGTTTTGATTGTTGCAATCACATGTGATTGTTTTGGTATGATGATTAAAATCTGATCACTACGACTGTTTCAGGATATAGACACCAAAAATCCTTTTTTATGCATTTATATAGTTTACTGCGTTTTGTATTTTGTCCCTGCGACCAGAAAAACCGTGTGCAATATCAACTGACATGCTGTGTTATAATGTTGGAGAGGGTTAATGGACGAGACCGGTAATACCTTCTTGCAACAGAGTGAGATGAAGTAGCTCATCTTGGGACAATAGAAAGAATAGAATAACCGCATTTTTGTGCGATTAGCAAGGTCAACGTGGATTAAACAGAAGGCTGAAAGAAACTATACTTCCTTTGACGCAGTTCAGTGCGACCGCATTACTTCGAAGTGTTACTTTCGCTGCTCTATTCATACCGCGATTAGATTTTCAAAAGGTGTGCCCCCACACGAATGAATTCTAATTCTTCCTTTTGCTAGAAACAAAACCGATTAATATTCATTTTAATACCTATACCGATTTAAAATCAGTCTGGAATGATGCGAATTCTTAACACAATGTCAAGTCCAATTAGATGTGGATGCAAACACCTTTCCACGTCGGCCTTTAAAGCACGTTAACAGAGTACGTTCAAAGTCATTTTCTTACCAAATTACTGTAGTTTCAGCATATTTAAGCTCAGACATTAAGGTTTAATTTTCATAGGTTCTTGTAATTATAATTCAACCAGACTTTTTCTATTTTGCAAACGTGCAAAGCTGATTATTTTTCTCATGAGCTAACAAATATAGTAGTTCACATAAATTTTTGGCTACACCTGTTCAAAAATCACTGACATTGTTTAAACTTTTGAACCAACTCATGACTAATAACACCACCTAATGTTTTCGCTAGATTAGCTGCTATTTTTTTTTGTATTTTTGATGTTTTCGAAAAATGTTTGATGTTTTAGTGATACGTCCATTATTAGCAAAGTCATTGAAAAATGGCTTAAATATTTTAAAAACAAACATCGTGTACCCACGTTCATTCATTATATTATTTTCACGAGAGAAGGCTGTGACGTAGATGAGTTTAACCATATAAAAAGTGGCGACGTAATATTACCTTCCTTGTTCAATTCGTGAAAAAAGACTAGACGTTTGATACTTTTTAGATTTTTTGACGCGGCACTTTATAGTTTGTGATTTTTCCTTAAACCATGGCAAAATCCATCGAACCTACTTCAATGCCGATAGATTAAGTAAGTATTAAATAGCATTAACTTTCATTAAACACACTATCTTTGAGTACCCCTGCCATCAAAACCTTTTAAACGTTTCATCCGCTCCAAAAATACTTCATTGAGCCAAGAAAAAGTAGTTGTTAGTTTGTCTCTCAACTAATAAAATCCAAATTTTGTATAAGTGTTTGAATTTGGGCGTTTTTATATGTAGCATTTATGGTTCTATTCGAACCAAGTTTGACATTGACGTCAGCGTGTTCAGTTTATTTTTTAGTTAGTCATAATGACAAAGAACCATCATTGGAAAGAGATTTTTGAAATGGTATAGTTAGACCTTTCAGTGCGCAATTTACTCATAAATAACAGAAGATTTTTGAAGTTCACTTTACGAATTCGGTTGGATCTCTGAACCGTAATTTTATTTTTGTTACTTTTGGCCCCAAAAGCACTACGGTTCGTATTTGATTTAGACATCATTTTGGATAATTAAGATGCGCTACTTAGGTAATTTTTTGGTTCCTACCTTTAATCTGTTGATCTGCGTGAATCCTTTATTAGAATGCGGACAGAAAAGTGACGTTTTTCCGGGCTGTCTGTTTTTTCCAAAATACTACATCCTTTGAAAATCGCCAAAAAAGCAGCTTATCTACGTATTATTGCTGTGGATATAATGAAAATAGTATATACTTGATGTTCTAGTATAAGAGCCAAAAGGGGAGGCAAGAAGTGGTCAGTCGTCTGGGGTATGGCGGCAGCATTCCTTCTGCATTTCAGTATCGTCATACATTTCAAAAGACGCGTCAACTACCAAATGGTAGGTGCATTTCGTAGATAATGTTTTTACAATATGTCTTTATTAAAAAGGTTTATTGCCACTATTAAATGCAACTGTTTTAACGTGCCACCTACAGATGTAGACGACATAAAGTGCGTCTTCTTTGCGTGGGAATCCATTCTCTATGCATGTCGTCTGCAGTAGCTGCAACGGTTTGAATTATAATTATACCCTCGAGCTACAATATCCTTATCACTAAATACAAATTCTTTACCGTTGTTTTAACTGTCTGTTTGTACCGGTTTATTCCGTTGTCTGTACCACGAAGAAGAAGTCGTTTCTTCATCTTCAAACGGGGGCGGTAGGGGTAGTTTATGTTCAAACAATTAAGGCGGGCATTAGATTCTTTATAAGAACGTTTAGTCTATTTTAGATTGAAGTTTTCATTACGCTGTTAGGGGAGGTATCGTAGCGATTGTTTTTCTAACAGACTTGTCTTCTGTCGTTTAAACGCATGTGACACCTACGGTAAAATTTTACATTTGACCAGTGATGACGCGAATTATTTATGTTTGTTTAAGTTTGAATGAATTTATTTTCATTCGTTCATCAAAATTATTTTCCACGTGCCAAAAGTCCTGAAAATGGCATTGTCGAAACAACAGGAAGTGTTATATATGACCATTTCGGTCCCCGCCCCGCTTTACATCCAATGCCGCCATACATCCCACAAATGTCCACCACAGACTGTTTTCCTATTGGACGCAGTCCATTCGCGGTTAAAATTAAAAATTCAATCTAAATAAACGGTATTTTCAGGTAGTCAGTCCAGCATGAGTTTAAAATTAGTAAAACTGAGCTTGTTTTGCATTATCATCAGTTTATTTGTCTTAGTGACAACCGTTGAATCGAAGCCTATGGGTCCAAATGTCGGTGGTTCGGACACTATTGTGTAAGTTTCGCTATTACCATCGTTTGGAAGTGATTTATTCAAGTCTACTTTACAGGTTATCATCACCGTTCATGAGCAATTGTTTCTTTTCACCGATGAACTGCATTCCCTACAAGAGCGGCGAGCTTAGAAGAATCGTCGTAAGGCGTGCAAGGTTCTGATCTTACCACAATACTATTAACATTATATTGGGCCTAACAAAGTTTCGCATAAGTGATGGTTATTAACCCTATATTTCAATGTTTTGCAAGTCGGTATTATTGTGCAAAGGGGATATAATTGCAATAAAGCATTAGTTAAAATACTCCGCGTTCCATTTTTATCATTTTTTACATGCGATCAAGCATTTTGCTGATTGTGGGCAACGAGACTTTTCATATTGATACTGTGTTTAAAAAACTACATTAAAGGACAAAACATGTTTTATAGGCATTTGACAATAGCTGAATGACAAAAGCAAAGTACAATATTCTTTTTTTGAATGGCGAATAAGGTCGACGTCATGCTTCAATGCTTGACAAAGCAATGTAAATTTAGAATGAAAAATTTCATATTCTGGTATACGCATCGTGAGCACATGGTTTTTTTTCATATCTTGGTTAAAACTGTAAGGTAGCGAGCACATCACGCTTTGTTCTTAAAAAGGGGCGATCCGTTGTTACTTGTAGGGTCACTATTTCCGCTATAAACTCCACAACTACTACAATTTCCTCCTACACTTATCAGCAAAACCTGATTACGCATCTGTTATTCTTTTTACTGTAGCATATATGTGGTGACAATATCTTGTTGAAATCTTTGCATTAATGAGACTTTATTTAAGCTGATATCAATCACATTTGTAAATAATAGTTTTGCTGCTAATATAAGATTGTATAAAACAAAAGCTAACAGTATGTTGTATTTAACAACACCGGCGATTTTAGTCATCGGGCGGACAAACGCTTTGGAAAAACATGGTAAATTGGTTTAACCCGCCAAGAAAGATACATGTGGCAAAACGTATTTTGCGGAATATCCTAAACACCGGTAGAATTGTGCACAGCATGTAAAGACCACTCAGGCATAGTTGAAATGTCAAAAATCAGATAGGCGAAAGATTGCATGTAGCCAACAGTGATAGCCAGCGTGGCGAGCGTGACAAGAAATCCCGATCCGATCTAAAATTAAAAACATATACGCTGATAAAAATGAAACGATGTGGTTTACTTACCATGTCCATGACACTCAGCATTCCCGAGCTAAAAACAATAGCGTTTGGTGGAGTGCCTACCGGCAACATGAATGCGAACGAGCAAGCCATCGTAGTCGGCAACATTAAAGTAAGCGGATGAACCTCGGTTTTAGCAGCTAGAGTTGATACGATTGGGATGAAGATGCTGGCAGTCACTGTGTTCGAGCAGATGTTCGTGACACCCATGACAGCACCGACGCAAATGACTTGTAGAATCCAAAGCGGAACTGAGTCGAGCTGGCCCAAGATATTGCCAAGCATAATGCTCAATCCGGACTCTTTGACGCCAGCTGCAAGTGCAAAACCACCACCGAGAAGCCAAACGACGCTCCAGGGGAACATCGAAAGCATGGTCGTCCAATTCATTAGTCGCTGAGGGCCGTGATATGCCTTCTTGCTTTTTATTGGGATACCGACGTCATCGTCATTTAACTCGTTAGCATGAACATGTGACTTTTTTTTGCCCAATAGGTATTCTCGCGATGGCCAGAGGAACTTTGGCTTCTCCGAAGGCAATATGAAAAGCAACGCGACAATGATGATGGATGAAGTTGAATCAGTGTACCAGCCCTTTTCAAACAAATCGCCAAATCCGGGAACGACTTCAGGTGCACGGCAAAGCCACAACAGAAGCATCACAACGAAGATGACGGACACATTCTTTTCGGCGAAGCTCATCACAGGAAGGTTGTTGTATTTATCGTGGATCATTTTCGTAACAGCATCATTACCCTGGGGCGCCTTTCGCAGGAAGTAAACTACCAGAATCATCCAGCAAGCAATAAGGCACAAAAACATCAAAGGGAAGGCAAATAGGAAGAATGACAAGTAATTAACACCAGTATTGACATTGGGGAATAGGCTGAAAGCTTCCTTATTTTTTAGGATACCTCGATTTCACAACACTTACTTAGCCAGTTGACCGATGAAAACCAAGTTCGGAGGGGTTCCAGTAATTGTTCCGGTTCCTCCAATGTTAGCGGCAAAGCAGATGCTAATGATCATGCCCTTTGAAAGCATGGAGTTTGTCTTTTGCGGTTTTTTCGGCACTTGAAGCAATGAAGCCTCAGAACTGTGAGCTGCGTAAGATACTTCCAACTGTTTGATCACAGATTGTGCGATTGGAACCATCATTGCTGTTGTGGCAGTGTTCGAGATGAACATGCTCAACAATGCGGTGACACTCATGAAACCGAACATGACCCATTTCGGCTGGGAACCGGAAAGAGTCAAAACCCTTAAGGCAATGCGTTCGTGGAGATGACTCTTCTCGACAGCCGCAGCCACTATGAGTCCACCGACAAATAGGAAGATGGTATCCTAAAATTAGTCATTTTTTGTTGTTTTTTCTTGTCAAGTTGAAAGTGATAAAAACAGGCTTACGTTCATGTATTCCCTCGCGACTGCCTTTGGTGGCATTATCCCCGTAAGGGGGAAAAGGAACAACGGAAATAGTGCTGTTGCCGGCAACGGAATGATTTCAGCAGTCCAGTAAATCGACAAAACCAGCACGCACCAGACACATTTGAATTCCTAAAACTTCCGGAAATTAAACTGGGTAAACCGCCGAAAGGATACGATAGGCAATTTCAGTTAAATGCTGAAGGCAAAGAAAGCTTACATCTCGACCGGTCATCAGCAAAGGACAAAAACACAATGGCACGATGAACCCCCAAATGATAACCCGAAAATATCCTAGAAGTGCGGTGATATAGCGGACATCGTTCTTCAGCGTCCGGGCAATTCCCAATGGTTTTTCAGTATTTAGTTCTTCACGACTAATTATAGTCTGTCGAGAAGAGTTGTAGACACAAAGATCTTCTGATACTTTAAGATCAGAGAACGACATTGTGCAGACGACGCAAACGCCTCGGATTACCCTTGTTTGATCAACGGTATAATGTAACCTAAAATAAGCTGTATTAGTTTATATCGAAACACGCATGGCTGGCAAAACATGGAATTGATGAAGAATGTGGCACCAGCGGCTGACTGGCCAGCGGCAATGCCCCTGGCCACTCAAAGGAGAAAAAATGAAAATGCGCGCCAAGAATTGGGAATGAGCAGTAAAAATGAGAGTGCCAAGGATGAAACTCTTAGTGGGACGACGCTTTTTTCTTTAAGCGTGATGGCAGCAAACCCACTAATAGTTTGCAACCCCTAATGCACATTTTGGAGAAAAGGGTATTAAGTATTAAAGGCAGGAATTCTGTACCATGATTACGACTTTAATAACCTTTTGTATTCATGCTGACCTTTAATGAATAAAACAACGAAAAACAATTGGCAGCAAAGTTTGCATGGCTCACATGGTAACAATTAAACACACACGCTTTGTAAAGAATAAATGAAAATGCTAGATAAAAAGTTAAGAAAGGGAGCGGAGAACAAGCTTGTCTGACATCCAGATCGGTCGAATGGTGTTAAGACCAAGTTTTACGGGGCCGGCTCATCGGTGGCGTTCTTGAGCAAAGAACAACTTGGCCTATGCTCAAGCTATCAACTGACGTCAGGAGCTCTATTTCTTAAGTCATTATTTAAACAATACAACCGTACTCATTAGCCTGAGCTGCATGAAATGCAAGAAATGCAATGTTTGGGTTGAGTTTCCTAGGTTCACAAAGCTGGGTAGTCTTGGAGATCGGTGACGCAGTTATTTCACCACGTGTGATTGACGCGGGCTCAAAAGACCGTTTTCTAAGACTGCTGTTCTGCTTTAACATTTTTACGATATCACACTTTGGCCCTCGACATTTTAATAACGTAGCACGCGGTTATGTACAAAACGAGGCACAAATTTTCGGCCCTTGGTGACGTAGTGCGACCAATTCAAGGTTTTTAAGCACTAGAGCAGTCGAAAAGCAGCAAAAAAAAGCATAAATGCATCCTAAAAATGTGCAAGGAGTCTCAAAAAGAGTAACAGAGTGCCTAATACTCAGCCGCCGGGTGAGTGCAGTTAGTTCCGACCCCTGCCGTTTTTTGAGGCTTGGCAAGTCCGGCAACTGCAGCTGGAGGAGGAATCCCTGCACATTAGCCAGACACTAGGATATCGGATCGGGGCGCTTCTCAACAATGTTGGCCCCTCCTGCGACATGGCATGGAAAGGAACACTGACAGCACTTTGAGGTCCAATAGATTAAAAAATCCAATCTCGTGAAAGAACAAAAGGTTTTTTGATGCGACGAGGAGAATAATGATCTTCGAAAATTGAAAAAGGTCGAAGGAAGCTGGCCGCTGTCAAAACACTACCGTGTTTTTATGGGTTTGAGCAGCTTTTTCTCACAAATCTTAATCATAGTTTTGAGCTCTCTTGTCAAAAAGCGATTTGAAAAATGACATGAAGCTTAGAATCTAATAAGTTATAACTTTTTTAAAGCATAAATACAAAACCAGGGATTACTTGCCAAAAAAAACGGAAGCGATTAAAGTTAGCAATTCTTCCATTTTGAAATTGTGCTGCCAGTGGAACTTGAGCCAATAATAGGTCCAAAGGTTGCCTTTAAGCTGCGCTTTGAGTCGTTAAGGGAAATGCGTCACTACAATTTGTGAAAATTTTGAGCCTCCCAAACTTAACTTGTACTATTAAGAACAACTTGTAGTATTATGATTTTTTTACAGCTGTAAAGTAATTCACTCATCATCCAAGTGTCACGTTTTATCCTGTGAGTGTGACCCGATGATGGCATCATTGAACTATACGAGGGCATGATTTTTTGATGAGCGACACTTTCTTTTTCCTTCTCGCACTATACTTAAAGACAGGGCATCATTATTCGTTCACTTGCCCTTTTTGCAGGTAGGGCAGAGCTCAGTGACACATGTTTCATGGTGACGCTATCGGCGATCCTCAACTTTCGCTCTGCAAATCTAATAATAATAGCTTCGCTGCAGGGGCGATTTCCATTGAGCATTCATTTCTAATTGTGCGTACGAAAAAAGTAGAAAGAGCAGATGTGAAACTCTTCCAAAGACGCTGAAAGTATAACTCTTTTGATCCGACGGTTGCTGAACTCAATTGACTGTATGAAATAAAAAGCCTGCCTCTGGCGATGAATAATTATCCCGAAACCATCCGATGTCTCCTGGCGGTTTATACCAGAAGAAGGACGGTTGCGAATCTCCTAGAAAGGTTACACTTTCAAAACTGTTTTTCGGTCGGTTGTGCTTATAATCATGATTAAATGATGACCGTGTTAAACTATATGTGTACATTTGTTTGCCTTACTTTGGTAATATTTTCCGTTGCGGACAATCTTTCAAGTGTTTCTATGCTTGGAGCTTATGGTGATGTTGCACAAGGGTGTGATGACTTAAATCGAACCGCTTATCTCCGTTCTGAGGGTATGCGAATTCAAGAATTGCCTCGAAGTACAGTACGTGCTGTATCTCTAAACCAATGTGCGAAGCAATGTACCATGAAATCTAATGCGTTAGATTGTCGCGCATTTGAATACAATGCAGCGAGTCAAACTTGTTCCCTTCAATCTGCTCAAGGCCAGCCTTTTGGCCCGAGTATTGTTGTTAGTACTAATGATCCTGGAGTAGCCTTTTTTCAACAAATTTGTATTGCCAGTAAGTTTTGTTTGTGTTTCCCTTTTGAAAAACCCCTGAAACTTGTTTAACATCGAAATGTTGTATTCCAGGTGAAGAATTGTGTGCGGCACCATATACCTTTGAGAGGTATCCTCAGCACGTATTGACCGGTCAGGCTTTGCAGGTGCTCTCTACGGACGGTTTATCTGAATGTTTGAGTCTTTGCCTCGAAGCCAGACATAAACTAAAAATAGATTGCCGATCGCTAATGTTTTACTATGAAACTGGTGAATGTATTTTGAATCGAGAAACAAAGAAAGAAATACCACACGCATTCACTAACGATACAAAGTTTCAATTGGTTGATTACTTTGAAAACAATTGTTACGATGGTACCGTAAACAATGTTACAACTTCCGATTCTATTAAACTAACTTTTATTTTTCAGTGACCTGTTTCGGAAATAGTGATATTCACTGGATTAAAGCTGAAGATTTTCATATTGGCATCGAAAAAGATGTGATAATGAACGGATTGAGCGCGGACGAGTGCAAACAAGCGTGCACAGTGAGTTCATTGAGCGGTCAACTTTAATAAAGGCGTAATTTTCAGGAAAATATGGTCGGAGCCGAGATGTTCCCGTGTCGAGCATTCGTTTATTCTTCATCCAAGCAAGAATGTCACTTAACCGCGGACAGCGGTGTTGTGCGGAAAGTTGTTGCTGATGCTTCTGTTAATATTGACGACGGCAGCAATGTCCGCAATCGAGTCAACGCAGAACTCAGTGCCATTGATGCTGGACAGTATTTTGAAAAGTTTTGTATTGAAGGACCAGTTCGATGTATGGATACAAGCTTTGAGTATATACCTAACAGAATGCTCGATGCATTTGATAAAACGATCACAGTTAAATCTGTTAATATTTGTTTACACATGTGTTTATTAGCAAACAGTGAATGTAATTCCGTTATGTACTTACGTGAAACTGTTAGTTTTTAACTTTTCTCTTGATTACTGTTAATAATGCATTGTTTTAGAACGAATGCATACTCAATAAGAAGAGCAAGTTCAGTAATCCTGAGCTTTTTCGACCCGCGACAAATGTTGACTATTTTGATAATATTTGTGATTATGAGCCTGGCACACTTCCGTCATTAGATGCTCCTGCTAAAAATGCATTTTCTACTGATGAATCATTTATGTCCACAGGACCCAATTTAGAACAAGCTCTTATGCAATTTGAGGGACAACAAAAAGCTACTTCTAGTTTTCCAATCTTACCTTCCAATGAACCTGTTCATGTTCTGGTGGAAAAAGTTAAAGGAAGTATGTTTTGATTGCAGTGCTACAGTATTCCTGGCATCTTAACTTCGTTTTTTTAATTTTACGTTTTTACAGCTCTTGAAACTGAATGCCGTCTGGATGGTATCATTATTAATGCAAAATTCGAAGAACCCACAACCGGTGCTGTGTTTGTTAAAGACCACTCTTCAACGTGTCACCAAATATTTACCAATGCTGTCACTAGTCAATTAACAATACCCTTCCCCTCTGCTTTAGACTCAAATCCGAGTTGCCCCGGTGTTGAGTTGGCTCCAAACTTGTGGTCTTTTGTTGTTGTTGTCCAGAAGAACAACTTAGGGATTCCCTCGCTTATGACCGAGTCTGACAGAATTTTCAACGTCACTTGTGACTATTCTAATACAGCTGTGGCCGCAACACAACAAGATCCCCAACAGGAGACGGATATTTTTGTGACAGCCAAAGACACTGAACAACAAGTAACGAAAATTCACATGGCCGTTTTACGAAATGGGCTCCCTGTTACAACAGTGGCACTTGGAGAAGATCTTGAGCTCAAATGGACAATTGAAAGTGCCCCTATTCCAGACGCGCCAAAGTATGGCTACTTTATTGATGAATGTGTTGCAGAACGTCTGGACGGTCTTCCGCCGGATCCCGCGCCTCTCCGTTTGATCTATCAGGGGTAAGTCTACGGTCTACTGCCTACTGTCTGCAATTGTTGCAATTAACTTTTAAAAAACTTTTAGATGCCCTGATAAACGAGTACGAAACAATTTAATGGGATATCCTATTATAAAAGTTGAAGACGGTTACAGAACCCACATGAAAGCGTTCCGATTTGATGGCAGCCGAAGAGTTCGGATACGCTGCGCAATAAACATTTGCGCTGATCAGTGTGCACCCGTTAGTTTTTTTACTTCATGTTTCAAGGTTTTTCAAGTTAACCTCGTTTCTAATAAAACCATTAAGGTGATATGTGAGCTGTCTGGTACTGACAACACGACTTTGAGTTATGGCCGTCGAAAGAAACGTCAGACCGTGGCGGATTTGCAAAATTTATTACAAAAGTACCACGATGCAAAGTTGAAAGGTGACATTCTTCTCGATGACGGCGAAGAGGAGGAAGATGTTGATGAAGCACAGGTATCTTTTTATCGAGTTTGTTTTTGAAAAGGGTTTTATTTTGTATACTTAATATTAGACGGCCGAGTCATCCGGATCTACTCTTGAGCAATCGGTGATCAGCGGTACCTATACAATTCTTGAGAATGACATACAAGCTGCGGAGGCGAAAGGAAGCAATGAATCAAAGACGTCTTTGCCTCTTGACCTCGGGATTGTACCCGTACAGTCAACTGATGATGCACTAGCACCCCCGAACAATGCAAGCTCAAGCATTGTCATTTCTGAGCCGACTTCCCTGAGTTCTCAAAATGAATGCGTTTGTAAGTGCCAACGAATATGCAAACTACATTTTTTTGTCGCCAAAAGTTTACACGTTTTTTTGTAGTGGTTCCGGACAAAAATGCAGCAAACAAAGTGTGCTTAGCTCGCACGACGTTGACTGTTTTTTTAGCCTTATTTGGCGTTCTAGCGACAATCCAATTACTAAGCTTTATAAATTGTATATATTCCCGCCATTCAACAATGACGGGATTCTATGACGAGGGGAGTTCACGTGCTTCCACATTATCTAATACAGGTAAGTCCCCAACTAAGAATAGCTCGACCATGGTGAATCATAAACATTTAGGAACTGCGTCAACTGAATTTTATAGTGGCAGTTATAACAACCCGATCAAAAACGATGGAAGATGTTTAGTGCGGGATCTTAGTTCGCCCAGTTCATTTATGACCAATGATTCGAAGGTAACCGGTACGTATCAATAAAAACTACAAGAGTTTTAAAAATATCGGTGACTTTAAGAGAACAAGTGCTTCCGTCACACAAGTTTCCGTCCTGATCATTGCGCAACAAAGAACCCGACATCCGAGCTGTGGTAAGAAACTTCGTACCCCCAAAATAAGCCGTTAAAAAAGCATGTCGTGTTTCCGAAAGGAAAATACTTTCACGTGCACGTAGAGTTCAACTGTATGAAAAGTTGTGTTTCGACGTCGCCTTTCACAATTGAACGGCCATGTTTTATTCTTCCGATGCCCAATTTTATTTATTTTTCAGCCAACTGGATATTCCATCACAACTGCGGTCCCCTCCGCGCGTCGGCCGATATAAAGTTTGATCGCAACACATTCTCCCTTAAATCTCACCCAACCGTCTAAATTATTCTTTCCGGCTGTCATGTACATAGATGTTCTACGGTACTTTTGTGCCTTTGCGTCAAAGATAATATACCGCTGTGAAAAAAACCTCAATGAAAATGTCCTTTGTATGTATTGCCACGAGTCGGTCTTTCCATCGGAACAACGCAAAAAAATAACAACCGCTTGTGTGATGTGGTGCTGGTCGTAAACATACGCCTATTGCTAGTCTCACAGCAGTCGATTCGGCGTCGGAAATGAAACATAGAAGAGACCAAAGGTAGCGCGGACGGGAGTTCTCCCCTTCGCATCACTAATATAAAGCATAGTCAGTTGAAAGCGGTCTTCCTTTTCTGTATCAGAAACGCAGCATGTTTATTTGTAGTGCCCGCTAAACTAGCGCGTTGTTGGCTTCTATCCTACTTAGTTTCTTTTTTTTTTGTTTTTTGGCACACGCAATTTACACGGTAACTTCCATACACATTCTTTTGTTGTTACATTGGTTACAGTCGTAAAAAAGTGTCATTAATGGGGAAGTTTCCGGTGACTTTGCGATGCCGGGACCGCATGAAACTTTTAAGAACTTTGTCGTCGTTTGGTTTAAGTTGCGCGCCTGTTTATTTGACAGACAGTGTACCTCTGATGGGGCGGCATATGATCAAGTAGTATTTTCACGTTTTACGCTCTGATACTACGCACGGGCAATAAAAGTTTAAGATGGCGCACACGGCGGGGTCTTGTGATAGAAGTTGAAGATTGCGCATCTTGAACACAAGCAAGCCCTAATGGATAGACGCTTAGGGTCGTTTCCGTTTGTTGATGCACAGATATCGGTGCATCTGTGATGAGTTTGGCATTTTCGTTCTTGAATTTCTTTCGGTTTGGTTCATCAAAAGATCCACGTTTTAACGTGACTTTCGCAAAATACTAAAAACGCATTGTTGATTGCTTGAAAAACATTTTCCCTGCGGAATGTTGTTGAAACGCTGAAGCCGAAGTTTGCATTCTACCCTAGAATTGCTTTTCTTTCACGCTTTTTTTTTAACTTTTTCTTCCGTTTCCCTCCCATACAACATTTTTTAACCCGTCATTAGTTTCAGTGACTAACATTTTTATGGAAAAAATAATTACTATATTGCATTAAAACTAGCTTTATGATAAGACTTTGCAATGTGTTGTTACCGTAGCAGATTAGCGCCTACCTGTGGATACAGCGTTATCACAACTGATACGACCTTTTCGGCATCATTATCATCCCGTGGTTATCCCCACAAGGGCCTCAAAAACAACTAAGCAACTGGGAACTAATGATGGTGTTCGATGGCGGTTTATAGTGCAACTTCTGGATAGTAACCCTTAAGTTGATAATCTCAGGCTTTGTTTTGATGTTTTGACAACATTTGAAGGACATAAGACGCCGCTATTTTTGGGAAAGTTTCCATCCCCCATCTACCTTTCCTTTTTGCGCAAATATCCGTCTTATTGTTGTGCGGGATTTACGACCATAGGTCACCAAAGAGACCCAACACTTTCCACGACCATAACCATATTGGCCTAACAGTGCCATATAATTCCGCAACGGCGGATCCAATTGGGTCAGTTCTTCTTTAATTGGGACTTTATGCTTCTTTCGTGCGGTTGTGTTCTGGTTGACGGCTCCGTCTTTTTTAAAGGTCTACCCGACGATTCTAGTGCGTCCGTAAGTACACTCCCTTTTTGGTTTAGACATCCTTCCTTGAGACAATCTTTATAGTTTAAACCGAAAAGGTCGCCCGACGTTATGACTCCGATGGCGCTCCATACTCGCGCGCTGATTTTTTATTACCAGAGTGCACGAATAAGAGGCGAGAATCTCGCCATGTTCATTGCAGTTGGCAGGCAGTACATTCGGTGGCGGTTGTATTCTATCCGTTTTGTATGGATGGAGGCGAAGCTGCAAAGGGCTTGGCCTCAGAGGCCGCACTGCGCATATCTTCTTTCCTTCGTGCCGCCGATCGGCTTCTCGCAGTCGGGGTAGTGCCAGCCTTCCTGCCAGTCAGTCAGCAGACAGTGCTTCCCGTCTGCGACTGCACTCGCTGCCTACAGAACCGAAAATTTTTGCTTCAAGTCCGCAAAACTTTATTAGCTGCTAGCAAGCAAGCAGCCAAGGCGTGCTTTGGTCCAGCAGGCCACTCAGCCAAAGAGCAGTGACGCAAACGCTAGCGGTGTTGAACTCGTCAGCGGGTGTGCATTCTTTGCATTGGGCTAGCCCCGCGAGAAGGCGAGACTGCTTTCAAGCGAGCTCCATCAGCAATGTCTGCAAGCTAGTGGTAGTGCGGCCTATGTCTTTTTCCACAATTTTCTTTCCTCTTCCCTCTTCCTTTGTCGAAGCATGACGGATGTCCACGGAAAGAGCAACCGAGTTTAGGCTTCAACCCCCATCGACCTCCCTTTCGATTTTGTATCGCGGTTTAGTTATTCTCGAACAGAATCCGTCTTGTTCAACATCCGTTTAACGACAATTGTTCTAGAGAGAATATCGCTTGACTTGTTCGCCCGAGCCTAACGCAAGGGTACGTACGGACGACTCCGTTCTCCGCACGGAAATCGATTGGACCATTTCACTCGCGGTGCTGTCTGCAATTCCTATTCACCAATTTAAACATGGCCTCCGGTGCCCGTCCATCGAGCAGTCAACGTGCTACTGTGGCCGTCGAAGTCGACAACGGAAGCGCCATCATGGCGTCGGATCGCAAGCGTGGCGGTCGTCATCGGCACACGGCTGATGACCTCACTGCCACCGGTGGTATGTCACCACCATCGACCGGTTTGACTAACGTGAGTTGTAATATTCTGATAAGCAAAACATCAACCCAAACCATTGTTATATTTTCAGTGTGTCGTTTGCGGTGATCGAGCATGTTCCCATTACTATTATGGCGTCGCGGCTTGCCATGGGTAAGTTGACAGCGAGGCACAAGCCGCAGGAAGGATTATACGCATCGATTTCAGCTGCAAGTGCTTTTTCTGGCGCTCCGTTAAACAGCAAGTCCAATACAAATGCCGCTACGAAGGCAACTGCGACATTACTGTTAATGCCCGTAACGCGTGCCGTTACTGTCGTTTCCAGCGTTGCATCCGCGCTGGCATGCAGCCCGAATCTGTACGCGTCAAGAAAGACGATGTTCCAGTCAAAGCACGTAAACATGCCCACGTCGAACCCACTCCTGATTTGCCAGGCACCGATATTATGGAGCGTCCTCCGCCAGTCAAGAAGCAGTACAGTTCCGTCTTCACCAAAATGCTCGAGCTCGAAGCTAAGGTCCTCGAGGAAGCTGACTTTAATGAGAACAATCAGAACAACACATTTGACACGTTGCAAGACATCTTTATGTTCCCCGAATACATGGATGCCTACCGTACTCGTGTCACGTTCTGTGTCCGTTTGCGTAGCGTCTCAGAAGAGGACATGAACTTCTGCAAGTTTCGCACATTGGCATATGCCCTCGACTATGTCCGTGCCCTCGACTACGTCTTCCCGAACTCGATCAACGTTATGGATCAGATTGCGCTTCTTCGTCACAGCTACGGATCGATCACTGTTTTCAATATCGCGGTCGGTACCGCGTCAGCCACACGTGACAACACATTGTTGTGCCTTCCAACTGGCATTACAGTGTCGAAGCACGAGGAAGTAATTTCGAACAGGTTAGTGGCGTGAAGCGACACAATCGCAACACCATACTTTTTATTAAAATTCATATCACAGTAATTTGACAGCTTCATGAGCCACATTGTCATCGTTGGCTTGATCGACTCCCTGGTTCATCCCGTTGACGAGCTCCGCATGACTGAGAACGAGATCCTTTTGCTTCGTGGCATCATCGTTTTGAACGCAGAGGCTCGTGGTTTGTCCCCGACTGGAAAGCAATGGGTTGCTGGCATGCGAGACCTGCTCCACACTGCACTGTATCAAGAATGTCAAAGTGTCGATAGTACCGATGCTCCTGTACGTTTTGCCAAATTGCTCCATCTCCTACCAAAGATTGCAGTAAGTTTACTTGTCATTTTATGTTTCAATGTTTAATCACCACCTTTTACAGCTTCTGTCGCGCGATCTGGTGGAGCACATCAAAGTGGCTCATACGTTTAACGCTGACATGCGTCGTGTTGATCCGCTATTCTTCGAACTTTTCGGAGACATATTCCAAGATGAGCGTGAACACATGGCTGGAGTTTCTCCCGCAGCTTCTGTCAGAGTCAAGTAAGTCGTGCTAATCTTACTGTATTAATCAGTAGCTAATGCGCATATTGTTTTCAGGGAGCAGGTGTCACCGGGCACCTACGACCAAAGTTGACTAGTGGCTGCAGCCGACGTCCAGACTGTGAAATCAAATCCTGGGAGTCGGCTGCGGCACGATAATCACGGTGAAGGAAGTCGTCAGCCTGAGACCACATCCGACTTCCTTCGCCGTGCACTCGGTGGAGACGACTTGGCCAACTATGGTACCAACGTGCGGTCGCCACCCCTCGCACTCGTTGCTGATTCGCAGCCCGAGACACGTCTTCCTTGTAAGACAGAGCCACAAAACAGTCCGTTAACATCGACTGATGCGTCGCTTAATGTTTCGGCTATGATTGGCTCGAATGCACCCAGAATCTCAGTGCAGCAACAACTCATGTGGAATCCAAACAACAACTCCATGCAAATAATACATGCAAACTTTCAATCCAACTCTGGTGTTCCCTTCACCCAAGAGTCCCAAATGGCATCCTATGCCAACAGTTTGCATACAAACGATGGCAGTGCCTCCAGCACTCAAAGCAGTGTGGGCTCCTCGCCCGAGGCTCCCTTTTTTGTATACCCCCAATTTACCTATGAAGGTTACTATTAAGTACAACTACACGCCGCCTCTCATGTAAACTTCGACTTTTTACTTCCACAACACTATTATCACCAAATCTATACTGTATAGATTTCTTTTAGTTTTGTTCATACATCAATTCTTATTTTTCTATTGTAGTTTTGTTTGTACTCATTATATTACTCTCTGATGGTCAGCAACCTACATTTGATTGAACCTTATATACTATATATTTCATGCATTTTCATTGTATATTTTTTCCTTTTCGTTTAGCGGAAACCAACTATAATCACTGTCAATAAAACTGCTTAGAGTATTGCTTTTGTGAAATGATGTTTCCGTTAACGGTGGCGAAACTAGTCTTGGCAAACAAAAAGTTTACATTGATTCACCGTCTGAAGTGGACCGCGATGAACCGGCGTCTTTTCATTCACTTGAAACCGTTGTATCTACATGCGTTTTCGGACGTATGCCCATCGGTTTCATGAGTCATTTTTGAATAGCAAAGAGGGTGTTCTTCAAATGCCCTATCGACGAATATTCTATTAAGGCATTAGAGATTTTGAAAATCCTGAAAAAAAACGAAGCGGAAGAGTGGACTCTTCGTGTCGTTTTGACTTCATTTGCGCATTAACCAAATGATTGGATGATGTTGTGGTCAGCGTCGTCTAGCTTTGCGATTACAAGACTTATTGTGCTTGTTTCTGTGCTACGTTTATTTGTGTTATCAGCACAGCTGCCAGGTTAGTTACCATTCGTTCACGTTGATACTTTTGTAAACATTGACGGGGACTTTCCCTTTTAGCTAATACAAACAATAACTTTGCTTTTGGTGGCGCCGAGTTTGGGCATCAAGAATCAGTGGAAGTCGTGCCGAATGAAACTGTGGAAGAAAACGACGACTCCAATTCAGGGATCGGGTACTGTGAGACCCCACATGAATTTGCAACCTTTATACGCATTACCAAAGTACGCAAAGAAGGGTCACCAGCCATAATTCGTCGCATGGAGTCCCTAACAAGCTGTGCCGATTCTTGTCGTGCTAATCTCGACCGGGTCGAGAATCGCCTGTTTGATTGCCATGGCTTCAGCGTCACAAAGACCTTTGTAGAAAATGTCTGCGAGTTTTTTGATGAGATAGCTGACGAAATGCGCGTCGTTAACACGGGAGACTCCCATTCTACCTACTATGAAAAACAATGTCTTGCGATACCAGACCATTGTGCTGATACAGCCTATTCTTTTGAACTCCAACGCGATAAGGGCCTTTCTACAAAACCACTAGAATCTATAGTGGTAGACGACCGGAAGCGCTGCCTAAACTTTTGCCTCAGCAATCCAAATTGCCATTCTGTAAACTTTAACAGACACAATGGGTGAGCTAAAGAACAACAAATTAAATGAGAAGCACTTAATCATCGTGATTTACAGGTCATGTCAAGTTCTTGACAAAACCTGCCGTAATGTTAATGGCGGTTTGGTTGATATGTCAGGTGTCGATTATTACGAGAATACTTGCTCAAGAGGTAAACATCTAAGTGCCAATCATTCCAAACTTCTTAGTTACTTATAGATTTGAACCGATGCCTTCCCGGTCAGAAGGTCGACTTCTTCGTTACAAAAAACGCAAATGTAGCAAGTATGGAAGCCTCTCTTGGCAGCATGTCTCTCCGGAATTGCATGAGAGAGTGCATCGACTCAACTTTCGTGTTTTGTCGCAGTGTAAAGTACGATTCAGGCACTGGAGAGTGTGTTATCTTGGAAGACCCGAGCGAAGGGTCCCTTTTTTCTCCAGGGACTGATTTGTATGAACCGGTTTGCTTCAACGCTGATGTTGACGTTTTATGTGCCGGAGATTTTGCTTTCGAAAGAATCCCTAACAGTAATATCGTCGCCGAGGGTTTTATCACATCTTCGAAAGGTACGGTGAAATGGGCTATTATTATCGAGTCAACAAAGGTGCGTTTACAGGACCCAAAGTTGAACATTGTATAGATGATTGTCTCGTAGATGAGCGATGCGTCGCCTTTGTTTATGACAAAGTTTTGCGGTCATGTAAATTATATGCCTCAAATCGGAAAACAAAGGGTGCGTCCGCTGTGCCAGACAATTCTGTCGACTTCTACGAACTCGCATGCGATCGAGCATCGATACGAGTCAACATTGAGGGACCACCACCACCGCCACCACCTGAGGATACTACTACAGTACCCACGCAACACAGACGCTCAACAACATCATCTGAGGAAGCATTAGCATTAGTCAGTGACATTTCCTGTGGCGCTGAACTGATCGAGCATGGAAAAACTTTTCGCATCGAGTATCGTAACCTACATCACGTCAACGTTCGCAGTTTCGAGCAATGCAGAGAACTTTGTGGCCGTGCCAGTGACATTTGCTCGAGCTTTGCTTACAATGCTCGATCGAAAGACTGTCTTCTATCGAGCACAGACATTAAAAACAAAGTCATGCATGATGTGGCAACACAAGCCAACCTTGACTTTGATCTTTACTCTTTCCATGGCTACGACATAAACGCAAATCCTGAATGCTCGACGCCGATGACTACACGTAGCTGGTGGGAAAGTACGTTAAACAAATTTAATGTTTGACAAAAAGGACATTGCCGATAAAAAAATTGATGACACATTTTGCAGGTTGGAGCCATTCGACACCATCTGAGCAGCCGACCTTTGCCACACTTGTCAATGAGGCCGCAGCTCAAACAATTGCATTTACAACGGCTGTTCCCCAAACGACACCTTTTCAAATTCCTTCAACAATAGCGTCTAGCAAAGCGCCGACGCCCTCGCCGGTACCACTGTCTGCGTTGGCGCCATCTTTCACTTTCAACTCGAATGCATTTGACATAACGAAACCGTCTATGTCGGCGGAAATTGATGCATCTGTTGATGGAGTCAACAACGAAGCCGAAGACTTGGCTATTTTTCAAGCTGGGGACATTTTTGAAGAACCAACATCACGAGCATCTCCATCACCGGTGCCGGTTTATTCGTCTTCCTATACAACCATGGAAGTGACAACAAGTCCGCTCGAGGTCTTCAGTAAAGACGAGGGACCGAAAAAGTTTTTCGATCCGCATGGACCTGTGCTCAGCGAGGTTGTCACAGATGATAGTAAGCCGTTATTCCTCGGTGATAAAAACGACAGTGAAGACGGGCAAAAAGGTTTTGTTGACATCGAGCCTGATGAGATTCCACATGTTGCTGAGGGAACCCATTTCCGGAGACTCGCACAAAACGATGTTGAAGTTAGCGCAATCTGTCTTGAACACGGGGTCAATGTCACTTTTATGACAAAAAATGCGGTTTGTACACATCTTGAATCCCATGCCGTTGAAAATACTATTCCGATAATTTTTTTAGAGATACACTGGCGCCGTGTATGCAGCTGAACGATTCTCACAATGCAAGATCGTCGTAGAGAAACGAGATGAATTTTCGATATTTGTAAATCGTCCGACTAGCAACAATTGGTGCAATGCGCTAGAAGTCGTAAGAACTGTTGATACTCATAAAAGTTTGTTTTTGATGACAAATTGCAGGGGAATGAAATGACTGTTGTCTTGGTAATGTCCAACGATATGGTTTTACCGTTTGACGTGACAACCAAGGAAGATTTTTTCTACCAAATTACATGTGACTATCGTGACGAACCGGAAAAGGCTATTATTCACGCGGGAATTGTTGTCGGGTATGTTTTTTATTGTCACGTAACTGATCTTTGTTGGTTTCTAGGGGTCCTGAACCAAAATCCATCAAATCTGCGCTCAGCCCGAACAACTCGCCGACGAAGGTGGCATTGCGAATATTGAAGGATCACCACAGTGTGACAAATGTGTTCATGGGCGAAAAGTTGACAGCACTCGTGGAAACGGATGCCGATGGTTCGAAAAACTAATGTTTGAGACTTGAAGTTATAGTTATTTTTTCAGTTTCACGTGTTCGAGTGACGGAATGCAATGCGACGAGAGTTGGCGGACGTGAACCAGTGCCAAATTCTGTTCAGCTTATCGCAGACGGCTGCACGCTGATGCCACAAATCATTTCCGACATGCGGAGCGAAAGTAGTGGGTTACAGGCAACGTTAACAGCATTTCGTATAGATGGCTCCGACCAAATCGACATCGCGTGCAACGTGGTCATCTGTAGAAAAGCATGTGAACAAAAAGTATACATTCATGAATTTTTTTCGAGAAAGTTTTAATTATTCAAAAAACATTTAGGATACATGCGCAGCCATTGTCCAACGACATAGACGCATGATCGCAAAAGCGTCAAAGAGATTCGCACCGAACGTGACTATTTTGGGTGAGGACATTGTTATGGTTGATCAACGTTTGCGTGTATTAGTCGAAAACGAAAACCTAACAGACAATGCAGCAAATTCGTCCGGAATAAGGGGTCAGTAAATTTTATTATAATCAAAAAAACATGAAAAATGAACTTTGCAGCCGCATGTTTGGATCCATCACTTCTATTCGTCATCCTACTTCTATTCCTGCTCAGTTTAATCGCTCTTACGGTGTCAATTTGTACAAATCGCTGCACGCGGTCGAAAAAGATATTTGAAACGTAAGTTCAACCTTTTTATTACCCCTGCCAAAGTTCAATTTCAGAGAGATTCCAAACCAAGTTGAAGCAATCAGCGCACTGCCTCGATCAGATCACTTAGATATTTAAATAT
>KB455518.1:7223-18553 GCA_000341325.1 Panagrellus redivivus | reverse complement strand
TCCACGTGATACACATCAGTCGATTCACCGTGGTCTTCTGAATATGCATGATACGAAAAATGACAAAGGGGAGTGCGGAAATCGCCTGAGGGCACGGTTGAAAAACAGTTGAAGCATGCGCTGTTGTGGAAAAGCTGTGCACTGGGTGCGCAGTCTCAATCGTGATGAGACCTCTTAGTGCGCACGCGCTAGTTGAGCACCTGGAGTGATCACCCCAGATACTCAGTTGGCTGGACGGCCGGCTGGCTGGCTGAGCGCGTAGGGCTGGCTGAGCGCGTAGAGTGATCACCCCAGTTACTCAGCTGGCTGGCTGAGCGCGTAGAGTGATCACCCCCGCTACTCAGTTGGCTGGCTGGCTGAGCGCGTAGAGTGATCACCCCAGCTACTCAGTTGGCTGGATGGCCGGCTTGCTGGCTGAGCGCGTAGAGTGATCACCCCAGTTACTCAGTTGGCTGGATGGCCGGCTGGCTGGCTGAGCACCTGGGGTGATCACCCTAGTTACTCAGTTGGCTTAAACCCGGGTAAAATTCCTAAAAAGCACAAAATTAAGAGGAAAAAAACATGCAAGTGTTAAAAAACAGAAATTGACAACAACATCAAGATTTTGCTCACCGCTGAGCAGAAAACGGAAAACTTCTGGCGTTTGCAGGATTTTACTCAGCTGGTTATCAATTTCAGAAAAAACGACCGTAAACGCCAAAATTAAGCGGCCATTCCTTAAATATCTGAGTTTGGATGCATTTTGCAATTGCTAAGCTTAAATGTCAAACTTTTCCACGAAAATCGTGGACGTCAGAAAAATGGACAACGGTGCGCGTCTTATATGTGACCGTGAACTCGAGTGCTGTACCTGCGTTATAGCAAGTTACCTTTTTGCGTTTATAAATAAACATTAATATCATTCACAGTTATTGATTAAAAACGATCATTCTCTCACCGTATTCTTACTGTAACACTTGGATCCCATAAACGAGTAACAAAAAACCGTGATTGACAAAAAAAATCATACAATATTTGCGATACGACACATTATAGTTACAACGTCTAATGTCGAATGCATTGAGATAAATGTTATGTATAAACTAACAAGATTTGCCACTCCTTGTACCTGAAATGACCAGAAAATGACTAAACCAATTGCTGGTACAAGTAAAAACAGAACACATAATATTGACAGCAACAATGTGGAAATAATCTCGATGCATAGTTCAACATAACACATAATGCCAGTTTAAACCGTTATGTTATTACAACTTCCTTAAAGGTACCGGTCGCACCTGTCACGTTCGAAGGGTAAAAACTTTGTTTGTAACGCATGTCTACCGTCTGTGAAGTCCAAAAAATACGCATAAACTTCAAAGGTGGGAGAGTTCAACCATCAAGATTCAAGAAAATCGCCATTAGCAGAGCAGCTGTACGCGCATGTGTGAAATGAAAGGAAAGCAAATCCAATTAGACGAGGGGTGCCGTACCGCGGCGAAAGGCAATCCGAACTCCATCTATCTATCTGGTCTGCTTGCGGTCATCGGTCCGAAGGGGGTAAAGAAGAGGGTGTCAATGCCATCTGTCACTGATGGTAGTAAGCATGGGTTGGTTGGGGGAAGGCAGTCTGCAAGAGTTGCGTCTTTGATGGGTGGATAGATCCGGACCTCTTTAGCTACTTCGCTTTTTCGGGCTTTTTCTGATGGTTGTGTTGTGATAGGGTGGCCATCTGGTGTTTTTGTAACTTCCTGCGTTTGCATTTTGGTTGGATTGAAATTTGACTCCCATTGGATCGATGCAAGTTTAACTTTTAGCCCCTTTGAAATCCATTTCCATCCCCTTACCAGTGTCATATTTGTGATGGATGCCTTCGAGGTACACTTCCACCATCAATCAAACATGTGGCGACTTTGTTCGCGACTGCCGGAACGGGCCAAGCGCTCTTATTCCGCCCTATTTCCTAATAGCCAGTGTCCGAAAACATAGTTTTATGGCTTTTCCCGTCTTTGTTGCTTCCCCTTCATCCGCCCCTAATCCCGTAGCCCTCAATCATAATGAACATCAAGGCTCTAATTGGCATGACCGGTCGACCTATTCAAACTACCCCCCGAAATCCAATCAAGGCACTTCGATTCCGCGTTCGCCATCGACGCAACAGATCGCCGCAACTTCCTTTGATGCTTGCCGCCAGCCTCGCGCTTCGCGACCGCCGACCGACTGAACTGACCTCGTGTCGGAGGGTGTCGCTGCCGTAGTCGTCGCCATCGTTGTCTGTTTTCTCCCATCACATTTTCGATGGATGGTCGGAAAAAAGACTGGAAAGAGAGCCCCCCCCCCTCCAAACTGCGCAGACCGTGATGTGAGTGCCACTCCCTCTCTCTCGCGCTTACTATGTTGGACCGAGCAATCAATCGCCGCCGACTGTGTATGCGCGCGGGGCGGCCGCCATCGTCGAAGCCACATAGCAGCAGCATCTCCCGACTTTCCGACACGGGTAGAATGCTTTTTTTGGCGCGTTCAACCTTCAAAGGGCATGCTTTTCCGGAATCTGGCGTTACCTGTCTACCCTGTCTGATTCGAGGCATGTCAAACTGTCATGACAGAAGTTGAGGGATGTCTGTCAACTTTCTCATGCTTTAATGGGAGTTGCAATGTTGGAACTGTTCTGGATCGATCGATTTTCATCAAATTCGTGTTGTTTGAAATTTTTCATTTTCGGTACCAGAACACTTTTTTGACATTTTCGCCTTCCGCGGTTCTGGTACTTTTTGCGCCCACCTACAATTTACAACGATTCAGCTTAAAATGCCCCAAACTTCCACTTCATAGAACTTCCAACGTTACAACCATTCTAAATCGATCGATTTTCATGAAATTCGCGGTTTTCAAGATTTTGTCTTTTTTGTACCAGAACACTTTTTGTGCAGTTTTCACCTTTCGCGGTTCTGGTACTTTTCGCGGCCACCTACAATCCACGTTTCAAAACAGTTTTAATCCTAAAAATATCATTCTAGCCGGCCATGTCGGTTGTCTCCGCGCCATCTAGTTCCTCCTATCGTAACCAACACAGAAGTCGCGCCACACCGTATCGACCACCCGCACCCTCCGGCAATAATGCCTTCAGTCGATTACGGTATGATCAGGATAGGGGGCAATTGTTGCCGCATTCAAAAAGTTTTGACAAGGTAATCGTTTTTAGTCGATATAACTTGCTCAAATTATGATTTCCATTATTAATTTTCAGAACGCCTCCTATCGCGAACGTGACCGCGACCAAGATGATCGGGGGTCCGTCTGGGACGGCAATGACAACTCGACGGTCGTATCTGGCTGCACATCCGTCTGCAGTTACTCAGCCCTCGTAACCCAACAGAAGCGTCTCGAACAAGAACGAAAAGCCGCACGTGAAGCATCGTTGAAACCGTCGACTTCAGGGCATTGTTGCTGTTTGCCGAGCTGTGCGGCCCTTTGTAAGCTGAATTATGCCGCTATTGCCAGTTTATTGGTCATTCTCGCAGTGCCTGTAATGATTTTATTTCCATTCATCGGCCCGAAATTCGGATTCGACTGGCCGGGGATCACTGTCGATTCAAATTCAGAATGCTATCTAATAGTGATCGGATTCGGATGGATTATCCACGTTATCGCCGCTTATCGAGTCCATTCCCGGAAGGCATGTGCCAAATATCCACGAATCGTCGTATCAAGAACCGTCTTCACCCTCGGAATCATCTTCGCATTGACGTGTTTCGGCCTGTTCTACATCGCGATCGATGTCATGCCACGAAATCCGAACTATCAATACATTTTGCTCCACGCTTTGTTATTGCTGATTCTGAGCTTTCTCATCCATACATTACTGTATTTGTATGAGATCCGGCAACCGTATCCACATGTCACAGTCTACATTACTCGTGATCCAGATGGCGAAACTCATGCTATTTCGATTCAAAAGGGACCCATCCAGGAAGCGTGTACGGAGATTCTGAGCAAGTATGCATCTACCTTCAGCGGATTCAATCCCTACAAGTTCCGTGCCAAGAAAGAAGGTGTCGGCGCCTTCAAACTCCACAATGGCATGAATCCCGTCGTTACCGGCTTCAAAGTCTATGCGATCGAAGATTTCGATGGATCTGGTGCGTCTGAGCAGAATGGTGTCATCAGTGTGGCCAATGCGAAAACCCTGATTCAAGCTGCTGTTCGGCGTGGGCGGAGAGACCGGACTGACAACTTCCATCAAATTATGGATTTCCAGAAGAAGGTCGAAAAGAAGAAGTCTGATCTCGTCATGGCCACGGAGGAGGCCTTTGCGCATGTCAATGCTATCAACGCGAACAATGCTAAATTCAATGTAAGCGACTTTTATCGATTTTCCACCTTTAAAATTCCAAAAATTCCAGGTCAAACCCATGGACCCGGGCGAAACGGCCAAACTCATCCTGGGCGTCATCGGTCGACCCCTTCTCAAGTACCTCAAACTGACCCAACAACACAACTTCTACCTCCTCCCCAACATTGAGGACCATCTCCGTGAATGTTTACGCTATGGATTCACGGCGGACACGTTCCTTCAGCAATACTTTGGCCAACGGGTCCCCGTGGAAGAGCCCCGATCAAAGTCGAAATGGTCCATCCTATCGGGCCTCCATCCGACCAACACCATCGATCACGGACATCAATTCGTGCTGCGATGCCTCGATAATGATTTGAATAACAACATTCGGCTCCTGTGTCGGGTCGAAGCGAATCCGGTCTTCAATATCGTCCAGGAACGGCACCGAAATGCGTTCTACACGTACAACTTTTCGAATGCCCATGGAAGCGATCCTGATTCACCAGTTTGAACGGGGTTTGAAGTTTTTGAAGCTACATATTGTAGTCGAATTTGAATGGAATTTTGCGGGTAGTGTCTTTTTGCGATGTTTTTGGATTGATTGATTGAATTAGAATGATGCTAGTTAAAGATGTCCAATAAAGCGAAATTGGTCAAATTTGTATCGACGAAACACAGGTAATGAAAAAAATCAGCAAAGTAAACAATGAATAAAAATTTGCACGGCACACATGTGTAAATTTCATGTAAATGAGTGGTCCCTCAAAAATGGTCCCGGCACGAAAAGTTGAAAAAAACTGTAATTGACATCGCAGTTTATTATTCTAGCTTTTTCAGGCATGTTAGCGATTAGAAAACTGATAAAAGGGCAGAAAAATTGAAAAGTATAAAAGTTTTGTTGAAAAAAATGAAAACAAATTTTGGTAAAAAATGTTGGCATAGATAAGCTCATGCAAATCGATCAAAAACCAGCCACTGATAACATCTTTAAAGCTGTGAACCAGACCCATGTAAGCCGACGACGTCACCTTTCCGTTCGCACTTTGCACACTGCTCCACGAACGCATCTCACAGCGAACGCGAGCCCCGCTCAGCTGTGAGCTTCGACACATATATGCAATGTTTGTATGTGTGTGTCTTGTTGCTTGCGGGCGACTACTAAACTAACCCCGGGCCCATTCATACCCATCTATTCCCCCTGCTTTGTATATATTACTTTTTTCAAGCGGCCTCATTTGACGACTATTTCGATATCTAAACTTGGCCAATTGAAAACGTCAACAAACGGCCCAGCCATTGTTTAAAACTACTTTTTCGAAGCCGTATTTCATTCTGGTCAATGACGAACAACTGCACGCTGTGTCATTAGTTGCAGTGATTAACTCTGTTGTCATTGTTGTTTTGCCTAGCTCTCATCCCTTGCTGGTAAAGTCGATATTGTTGCCATGGCGCGTGGTGCTGGTATGCCCGACATGGATGACTTGCTCGATGCCCTCGAAGACGGCCCAGTCCCAACTTCTGTAGATCGATCTGCAAAGTCGAATCAATCCAATGCAGGGTTAGCAATGGTTCACGTTCAAAAGTCGACACAGCCTCAGGGCATGGAGGCAGTTTTGGACGCACTCGATCAGGAGGTTCGTTCGTTCTTTCTCCCTTTTTTATCTGTCTATCTATCCCCCGGTCCAGTGCAAGTGAATTGATCGAAAATATAATTTTTGTTGTCTGTTTTTTTCAGGACGCATCCAGTCGCACCCCGACCGTTCCATCGATCGCCTTGGACCCGCCAGTGGATAGTGAAGTGTCACCGGAATCGTTGAACACGGCATTGGAGTCGGCCAGTGAGCGGGAATCCGCGTCAGAATTGCCGGAATCTGTGCCACCACCCTCAAACGACACCCCCAACAACATGGAAGGGTCCACACCCCCAGCAGTGCCAGTCAGTAGCCCCAATTTGACGCCTCCACCGACACCCTTTTCGACTCCAGCCAATGTGGATCCATCAAATCTGCCAATTCCGTCGCCCCCGGCTCCGACCCCCGTAGGATCAGTGCCGGAATCACGTGCTTCGCCGACAACCATGACAACGACCATATTACCGGATGATGATAGCATTTTGGAGTTGAAGCCAGCCCCACTGCAGGACGGTGGCGGCGATGATAGTGGTCATTTTGGCGGAAGTGCGTCATCGGCAGAGGTCGCCGTGAAGAACGAGGAGGAAGAGTCATATGTTTTTCCATCTGGGCTGGTCGCGGGGAAGGAAGAGGACGACTCTTTGGATTCAGAGCGGAATGAAATTGCCGCGAAAAAGGCTATCGCGGATACTGTCGATGAATTGGTAGCAGCGGTATTGGGCCAGATTAGTGTCAAGGATGTGAAGGTTGATCAAACTAACGATGGGCATTGTGAAACAGAAGTGGTAGAGTCAGATGTCGAATCCGAGAAGACTGATGAAACGACTTTGAGTGATATTCCGACGACGCCTGAGCCATCTGACGCCTTGGAACTCGAGCCTGAAGCTTCCGATGCGCCAAGCCTGCCAAAGAGCGAGGAATCTGAAGTCATCGAAACTGTGGATCAGCCGATCGATAAAACTGCAACTACTAGTGAGCCCGAAATCGTCGAATCGGGGGATCAATCGACCACAGAAGCCTCAACTATTACGGAATCTGAACCCATCGAATCCGAATCCATTCCAACTACAGAAGCTTCGACGGCTGAGGAATCTGAACCTATTGAGTCTCAAATTCAACCATCTACAGAAGCTTCGACCGCTGAGAAGCCCAACCCAATTGAATCCGAAACCCCATCGACTACGGTAGCCCCGATCACTGATGAGCCATCTGAATCTCCAAAAACGACAGAAAATACCATATCCAACCCACCGGAGCCGACTTCATCTGACGCCATCGAAGCGACAACCTTCACCAACGTCACTGTGGATGAACTATCTCCAGAAGCAAACTCTCAATTGTTGAAAGAGTTGGAAGAACTCGAAGTCGACGAAGCTCCAACGCAAGAAGGAACTACATCCACCGATCAGCCTGATGCGCCGACAGCGTCCATTGAACCTGAAGCCGATTCCGATGCCCAGGTCACCGAAGAGCCATCAAACCCTGAAGATACTGTGAAAACACGCGACACCCCAGGCCCATCTTCATCTTCAACTCGGCCAACTTCCGTCATTTTGAGCACCCATGACTTGTCGGTCATGAGCCCGGAATTCCGGCTTACTGAAAGTGAGCTTCAACTTGGGAAGGTAGGCTTTTTATATCCTTATGAACTGTTTTCATAGCTTTCTTTCAGTCCAAGCCATATTGGATCCCCGATGAAGACTGCCCCAACTGCATGCTCTGCACAACACGCTTCACCGTAATCAACCGAAGACATCATTGTCGCTGCTGTGGCCGAGTTCTTTGCTCTAGTTGCTGCAATTTGAAGCGCTCTCTCCCCTACAACGATGAATCCGACAAAAAGGAGAAAGTCTGTGAACCGTGTTCGAAGACGCTTGACCGTATCGTTGAATATGAGCAACTCGTCGAATTGGGAATTGTCAATGGTCCGGGTGATGAACGGTAAGCCTCATATAATCTTAAAAACGGTTAATCAAGTCGATATTTCAGCTCCGATGCCGTCCCAACAACCGACCCCACCGTCGACGACGAACCCGGCCCAAGCTCATCCTCCACAACCCCAAGAACGCCAGGCTTCCGGAAGAAGTCAGTCCTCAAAACTAAGAAGCCCGAAGGCACCGACCCGGAAGCGCCCCCAGAGCGAAAACGTACCGTCCAATTCCTGGATGGCGTTCGACCCGGATTCGCGTCAGATGAAGCTGGCTCGTCAAGACCGAGCTCAAGTAGCGTTGGCAGTGGCGAAGGCAGCAGTGAAGCGGGTTCGAGTTCAAAGTTGAAGAAAGTTCGACGTCCAAGTTCACGGAAAAACAGCCAGAAACGGATCGATGAAGAGGGTCTGACCCTGTTTTCGACGACCCATGTCACGCTGATCGAAAACGAGCTTCACAGTAATCGGACCGATATTTTTGGTGTCTTGAGACGGATTCTGGATGGCGAGAGGATCACTATCGCTGTTAAGCGGAATGTGTGGGCGAATATTCAACTTTCTTATCATGGTGGGTTACTGTACTCTCGGGTTACTGTAATAATGACGTTTTTAGGTCTATCGAAAAGCAAAGTCTGGTCCTGCTCGACAACTGGGCTCCAATCAATCGGAATCGACGAAATCTTTTTGGCGTTTGAAGCGACAGATGCCGATTACACCGCTGTCGAATCCGCTATCAGTGCGTTGGAATTATTGCCTAAATCGCCCCCATCCGAGGTCATTGAAATCGATCCAGACGCGGAGGATGTCCCCAAACCGGAGGAAGAAGTCGAGCCACAGATTTCACCGGATGAACTCCGGAAAATCGTCAGAGGTGCCGTGCCCATTCAGTTGTTGCGTCTGGTACTCCAAATCTTCTGCACGGCCCTGAACGCCGCCGATGACAGCCTTGATGAGCGGATTGGCATCCGGCAATGTGGGGCTCGCATGGGACGGATTTATACCATAGAAAATGGCGTAATCGGAAGCCATGAAGTTTCTTCTGTCCTGTTTTCAAGACCTTTGGGACAGGATTTCGGGGAGCTTACTGCTCCAGAGAATGCGCCCTTCTTGATTGGGACACTTGTGAAAGCCAAGGAAGTTCCATGGGTCCAGGCGATTCCGAATCGACTGTTGTTGAGGATGGGCAATTCGACTTCCTGTAAGTTTTTCAAATTTCACATACTTGACCATGTTTGAATTCCTTCAGGCTTCCCATACCCAATCGTCAACCCAGTCAATCGCGAACCCCTCTACACCGATATGACGGAAAATTCCATCCTCAAAATGTTCAACAACTTCAAGAACTGGACCTACAAGATGCCCCGCCTCCTCGGATCGACCATCATCATCGAAGGCGGTGCCATCGCACGGGTCAATATCCCGCCCTTGGCCGGGGAAGAGCTTCGCCAATTGCTCGAAACCAACAAAACTATGATTGCCTTCTCGACAGACCTCTCCGACCACGTGGATTCGCATCTCGTCGCGGTCCAACTACCAGATGGTGCCTTCAGAACTGAGATTTTCACTGATGTCAACGCGTCCAGGGATCGGATCAGTGCTTCTTTCGTCGTTTTGGATGGATCTTTGCGGAATCCGAACGAAAACTTTTCCATGAACATTGTCGAGGATGGCATTGTCTTACGATTCCCAGTGGAACGCATGGAAGACGTCGTCCGGCATCTGCAAACAAAAACGCCGTTATCGATCGAAAGCGGTTCCATGAAAGTTGTCTTCGAATTTGAATCACCGCCATTGCCGTTGAATCCGATGGGAGCGGTCGTTTCACCGATTGATGAAAAATATCTACTTGTAAGTTGACTTTTTTGACATTCTCATCTAAAGTTAACCTTCCAGGGCAATTACCAATACGGTCTAACCCTCCATCGCCAACTAAAAACCCAAATCCCTCTCAATGGCCTCCCCGAATGGGCCCTCCGTCTAACCGCCGTCGTGAATCTTGAATCCGGCAAACTGCCCGTCGCTATGCAATCTCGATACTTTGAAATGTGCGAACAAATAGGAAACGTCATCGGTGCCACCATCGAACCAGCAATCCCGATGCTGGTCGCCATGCGGACTCGAACCATCGCAATTCGGATCACAATGGACACGGAAAACGTGTCCTACGAAACGCCCGAATGGCTGGGGCTCGAAGAAGATCGTAGTGCCTGGATTACATCGCTTGATGATTTGGTAAGTCTTTTTGACACTTTCTTGAAACGCATAAAGTTAAATGATTCTATTCAATTTCAGTTAATTCCATATTTATACACGCTAAGCTCGCTGACACAAACTCCATTCAACATGGAGCTGTACTTCTACATCCTGTCGATTCGACTCCTCGAAAACGTCACGTATTAACTTTGTTTTTCCTTCCTTGTTTATAGTAACTTGGCCCCTGTACGGTTCTGAACACTTTAAATAGGGGATTAACATTGAATATTATATGCTTTCAAAACTAACAGTTTATTAATTCTGTAATGTTAAAGTTTGTACGATAAGATCGCCCACATGCATATGAATTTTTTTATAGAGGTTATGCTGGTGTGTTAAGATTTAGCCTGCTTTATCAATAATTGTGATAAGAAAGTTTGCTTTTAAACTTTAATAAATAGATTTTTGATCAAAAAGAAAAAACAGATTTGTCTAGTCTCACCACGAAACCAAAAAAGTCGTCATGTACTTGTAGTCCAAAAGCGACGTGGGGGCAATACTTAATGACCAAACAGGTGATTTGTAACAAGTAAGTAATGTAATTTGGTAGTTGTAAAATATATCTACACTGGAGGACACATGGTTTTTAACGTGAAAAAAACAAAAATTTACACGTGCGCTGTTGTGTTTTGACTGTACATTGCATTTATTAAGAACATGAGACTTTTCTAGACATCATTATTAAGCTTAATTCAATCGAAATAAAACCCCTGATTTTAAGAGAAACTTTTACAATATCCGTGATCAAAGTGCAAATTCGGCATATTTTAATAATTAACGACTCTACGTTTCAAAGTTTCACCAAACTGTTTACTACAGTGGTGTGCAATGAAATATGACACCCCCAAAATTTACAAATATTTCCTTTGTTATGAATGCTACACAAATTCTGTTTTTAAAAATGCTTTAAACAATCAAAAAAATAACTTTAAAAATAAAAAACCCCTACTAACCCAACGCTTCGGCGAATTAATAACGAATTTTCAAGTTTTGAGGTGTGCACAAAATATGACACCCTGGCATAAAAAAATTGTAATTAATTTAAAACCTGAGCTTGACTCAACCCGCAGTGTTGTTAGAGTTTCTCAATGCTTTAGAGTCTTTTAAGACTGCGACTGTGTTAGAACATTGGGGTTTCTGGATTCTGGAAGCTTAGAAAGTGCTCGGTACCTCAATATTAACTTTTTGTTAAAAAAACTTTAGC
>KB455517.1:753258-767367 GCA_000341325.1 Panagrellus redivivus | reverse complement strand
TGGGAGTTACTCCCGAGTTAGTCGTAATAAATAAATCTATTAGTGCACGTCGGTCTCTGTGCATCTCGCGCGCTTTTCCGTGAACTTCGCAAGCCAGCTTCCAAAAGCACGCTTTTCACCCAAACTTCAAGCCATTTTGCTCTTCCGAAGCTTCATCCAAGTCCAAAGGTTCTCCACAACCTCAATTCTTGCCGCTAAACGTGTGCGCCGTCCGAAAATCGCCAAATTAGCCATGACTGTTGACGTTGTTGCGGAAACCAAGTGGAAGCAGGGCGATAAGTGAGTTCATCTCCCCCTTTTGACCCTTCATTATATATATTTTCCGTTCCAGGATCCCTTATCTTGCCCTCGCCAAGACCCTCCAAGTGATCGAAGGCACTTCCTCCCGTTTGGAGATCATCAAAACCCTGAAAGACTTCTTCGTCCATGCAATCGAATTGTCCCCAGATGACTTGCCAGCCTGCGTTTACCTCTGCGTGAATCAGCTAGGACCTTCTTATGAGGGTTTGGAACTCGGTATCGCGGAGACTTATTTGATAAAGGCGTTGGGAGATGCTTTTGGTCGAAATGTAAGTCGTTCTTTACAAATTCCTTGCAATTTCATAGTCAAAATGTGACCAATTTCAGGTCAACAAGATCAAAGAAGACTTGGTCACCTATGGAGATCTCGGAATCGTCGCCGAAAACAGCCGAACCACCCAGAAGACGCTTTTCGAGCCCCCAAGGCTAACAATTCCGGCCGTTTTCAAGAAAATGCAGACCATTGCGAGGATTAGCGGCAATAAGGTTCGTTTTTATATATAAAAATCGAAATTGAAGCTTCTAAATGGGTCTTTCCAGTCGATGGAACAAAAAGTCCGCGAAATCAAAGGCCTTCTCGTCCCCTGCAAAGAATGCGAAGCCCGGTATCTCATCCGAGGCCTCCAGGGCAAGCTTCGAATCGGCCTGGCGGAACAGTCTCTTCTCGGAGCTCTTGCAAATGCCTTCACGACCGTTGAATTGAAGAAGGAAGGCAAGAAGCTCGCCGGCGACAAGCTCAAGGAACGCATGGTCGAGGACGCTCTTATCGTCAAGACGACCTATTGCGAATGCCCGAACTACGACAAGCTGATCAAAGTTGCTCTGGAAGAAGGCGTCAAAGCCCTGCCCGAAAAGTGCAAGATCGAACCCGGAATCCCGATGAAGCCTATGCTTGCTCATCCGACGAAGGGTGTTTCCGAGGTTATGAAGCGATTCGGCGAGTCGCATTTCGCGTGTGAATGGAAGTACGACGGCGAGCGGTGTCAGATGCACAAGACGAAGACCGGGGTGAAGCTGTACAGTCGAAACCAGGAGAACCACACGACCAAGTATCCGGATATCATTGAGAAGTTGCCGGAATGCATCGGCGAGGATGTGGTCGATTTCATTGCCGATGGCGAGGTCGTTGCTTGGGACGCTGTGAAGAAGCATATTTTGACTTTCCAAACATTGTCTACCCGAAAACGCAAGGTTGGTTACATCTTTTGAAGAAAACTGATTGTAATTTGTGATTCTAGGCCGACCAAGACACCCCGATCCAAGTCCAAGTCTGCGTGTTCCTCTTCGATCTCCTCTACCTCAATGGCGAATCCCTAGTCAAGCGTACTTTCCGTGAGCGTCGTGAACTTCTCCACAAACATTTCAAGGCGGTCCCTGGCGCATTTACATTCGCAACATCTCGAGACACTTCTGACGTCGATGAAATCGCTGAATTCCTTGATGATGCCATCAAGGGTCACTGCGAAGGTCTCATGGTCAAGACCCTGGACGACAATGCCACCTACGAAATCGCGAAACGCTCCCATTCCTGGCTCAAACTCAAGAAGGACTACCTCGAAGGCGCTGGCGACACATTCGATCTCGTCGTCATTGGCGGTTATTGCGGCACTGGCAAGCGTACAGGCGTCTATGGCGGATATCTTCTTGCTTGCTATGACCCTTCCAGCGAGACCTATCAATCCATCTGCAAAATCGGTACCGGATTCAGCGATGAAGTTCTCCAAAGCCAATACGCTCAACTTTCAAAATTGAAGATCGAAAAGCCGCGACCGTATTACGTTTTCGATTCAGTTCTGACCCCGGATCACTGGTTCGAGCCGGAAATTGTCTGGGAAGTCAAGGCCGCTGATTTGAGTATTTCGCCGAAACATAAGGCTGCCATCGGCATCGTCGATGAAGATAAGGGCATTTCATTGCGTTTCCCGCGATACATCCGTCTCCGTGACGACAAAAAGGCCGAAGATGCCACGACGAGCGACCAAGTCGCTGAAATGTATCGCGGCCAGGAGCAGATCAAGGGCATTGACGGCGCTGGCAATGCTGAGAATGAAGACGAAGAAATGGAAGAAGTTTGAAGCGGTCTGTATTAACCATGTTTATGTTATCACATTTACACTTTTGTATCTCTTATCTAACTTGAATGCCTGGTCTCATGTTTGTTTGTAACTTGTATAACGTAATAAAACGTGTAATCATTGGTAATTGGATGGATTTCAATGGTTTTGATGGCCATTTCGATACTTTTAAACCTTTTTTTTAAGAAATTGATCGATTTTTAGTAGATTTCAGCAAGCTGGATCGAAACCAGCAGCTCCCTGGCGCCAATTTCGGCTGGCCGCCACAACAACAACAACAACAGCAGCAATTCCCCTATCAACAGCCACTGCCCCAGCAGCCTCAGACGCCGCAAGGACAGTTCCCTCCAGCCTTCGGCGGTCAAGGCGTCTACGGCTACGGCGCCAATCCTGGCTTTCCCGGAGGACCGCCCCCGCAGCAGCAACAACAACAACAACAGCAGCAGCAGCAACAGTATCCTCAATTCAGACAGCAGCAAGGTTTCGACCATTCTGGCCCATCTGGACCAGAGCCAACTTCGCAGTTTACTGAGACCCCGGAACAGTCCAAGCTTCGATTCGAGATTGAGTGTGAATTTGTTCAATCACTCGCTAATCCTCATTATCTTAACTGTGAGTTTTCACTTTTTCCAATTCCCCTTCAAAAAGCCGTTTTCAGACCTTGCCCAACGCGGCTACTTCAAAGAAGCCACCTTCATCAACTACCTCGATTACCTCCGCTATTTCAAGCTCCCTGAATATGCTCGAACGATCAAGTATCCTCAAGCCTTGTTGTTCCTCGATCTCCTCCAGAAGGCTGAATTCCGGGAAGCTATTGCTGTTTCGAATAATGCCAAATTCATCGAGGATCAAATGCTCCTCCAATGGCACTACTACCTTCGGAAGCGTCAACGCCTCAGCCAATTCACGGCGACGTTTGAGAGTGCGCCAGCTGATGAGTTTGATTGGACGACGACAAAGCTGCCGCCGACGACTTCCTATGGCATTCCGTCGAATCTGTCGAGTACCACGGAAACTTCGGACGGCAAAGGTGGTGTTCTTGGGCGAGTCGCTGCACTTGGGGTCTTTGGATCGTCGCAAACGCAAGAATCGAGCAGTAGTGGATCCGGCAGTGGAAGTGGTGGAACGACATCGTCCTCTGGGGTGGAAAGCGATGCCGTGGGTTCTGGGTCGTCGGGAAGTGGTTCCAGTGGCCAGAATGGGACGGGATCTGGGTCCGGATCGGGTTCAGACCCTCAATATTCATCCGATGCGTCAAAGTCGAGCGAAGGAGCAAATGGCCCCAACGGCAGAGCCCCAGGATCCGACTTATCCTCCGATTCCGATGCAGCTATCCAAGGAATCTCGTCAAGTTCCGGTGATGAAGCCGCCTACCCGCGTGGTGACCACATTGAAAGCGGTGCCGAATTCAGTCCCAGCGAAGATGAAACAACCAACCGAGCACCGACCAGCGACGAAGCCGAAGTCACTTCGCCCGAAGCCGCATCCCCCGACAGTGAAGCCGATGCAAATCTGCTCGGTGCCGAATACTCAGAAGCCGAGGACGTCGAGCCCCAGTCCGGAAGCGGAGAAGACCTCCTTTCCTCAGCAGCTGAAGGCGAAGGCGAATCCCGTGGACCATCTGCTGCCGATAGCGTGTCCCTCGATGCCCCCAATGGCGGTCAAACTACCACAGTCCCAGTCGAAGGTGCCAATGGCCAGTCTGAAGCCGCCCAAATCGAAGCTTCCGATGTTCCCATGGACCAAAACTAACTTAACCCCCTATTTAACATGTTTATTCTTACTTATTTCAACGACAGTACTACCCAACAACAGCGTGATGGCAGATGATAATCAGAATCAGATCTCGGAGAGCACCATCGAAATGCCGACGAAATGTGAGTCCTGTTTGGTGATGGCTCGCGAGACGGAAGCCCGCGTCTCGAAATTGAACCCCAAAATGGTTAGTTTGTACGTGATCTTTGTGTTTTTATCCACTCCTTCGCTCTTCCAGTCGAAGACCGATGCCGCATTCTGGTTCAACGATTACGTGGATGACTTCTGTCGCGGTTTGCTCGCGTTAAGAGTGCATCATGGCGTCATTGGTCCGGCTCGCTTTTCGCCCGAGATGTCGGAGATAATGAAGTTCGCGAAACGGATGCGGGATCAAGGCACTGAGGTACGCGTTTTCCTGCACTTTTCAGGATTTTGTTTACCCGTTTTGCATTTAGGTGAACATAGGCTTATCCGAGGATCTCTGGGATGCCCCATCCGTCGAAATTAGTCGTCTGCAAAGTGATTGCGATGCCATCCTGGAGGAGCATGAGGAGGAAATCGAGACTTGGTATTATCAGCGCCTGAAATCCGGGTCCGATCCACCGTCACTTGAGGTTAGTTTGCTTTTTGAGCGCTTTTGGGAGCTTTCTTTATTTGTGTCAAGTTCACGTCATGCAATTGCAAACCCCCCTGAATCCACGCAAGTTTTTTCGGGCATCAAAACCCTTACTCAGGTTTTGTACAGTACGTAACTTTGCCCACTCAAGTGACTGCGCAACCATGGAGCATCATCATCGCCCCAAACTAGGCCAATTTAGACATAATTACCCCGATAGTAGCCTTTCCAAAGTTGTTTCTGCTTTTTTTGACTGAGTGCTCTCAGAGTTTTCACTGTTTTTACGCGTTTGCCTCAATCCAATGCAGCCAATTTTGACGACCGATGATTGGGTTGGTGTGTTTATAGACAGGTATGGGGTACAAAATCAAAGCCTAGGCCTTGCACGACGGGATTTTTGTTACCCCCGCGCGAACCGAAAACACTCTTTTGCAAATATCTCGATCCAATGGCATCCAAAAGTCAAGTGTAGCACATCAAAATGATTGTCTCGTAAATCTCTACAACTTTGTTATTTTTTTCGGCGAAATACATAACGGCACGGCAGCAATGCCGAAAAACCACGTTTCAGACTTTTGCAAATATAGCATTAACGCCTGATCAAAAGTATGGCTTGTATATAATCAAACGAAAGCTTAGAAAAATGCGAACAAAGTTGTTATTTTTCTTTGCCGTAGCTTACACAGTATTGCCGAAAACGCAGAATCCGTAAACGCTCAAAATCAGTCAACGCGTGCGAATGCGTTTTCGACGTACTGGCGGGAAGTGTGCGTCCGAACCGGACACACATCCTATCCTTTTTCGTGCTTTTTTCCTGAGGGTGCGCGCTAGGTAACTTCGTCCTGTCGTGCTTGATCGACTCGGCTCCTACTTCCGTTGACGCGTTCAAGCGGCAGACACCACATTGCATATAGATGCCTTTTTAACCGGAGCGCGCGTTTCCAAAAGCAGCAGTATTGTACCAATTACCTGAACCAGTTTTTTTTCGCGCGATGAGTTACAACCATGTTGATGGAGAGGAGGTACATAGATGGGATTGTGGCCTCGTCGACGGTAATAATAATCGTTCTGAACAACAGGCCTTTTCGCTTTTCCTCCTATACCATCCATCCGTCAGCCTAATGCACTACACTCATGCTCATGGTAATGACACGATGCCATCAACTACACGGTTGTTGTGTATACGGTCTGGTGGGCTTAGCGATGGGATTGCGTAAGGGTGGAGGGCCTGAAACGGGTGATGAAACACGTACCGGTTGGAGATTGACTCGGTGGATTCATTGAAAAAGTGGTTTTTGTGTTTAGGGAGCGCATCGGATTCAACTTCAACAGCAAACGGATTGAATGGATAATTGGGTCTACACGGTTTTGATGTTCAAAAGCTTTAGACAGGGTCATTGAAAGTTTGGCTCAGGCATACTGTAGTCAAACATATTTGAATTCTGTTTTGCTCATTTCCTCAAAACAAAAGTACAATTTTTTCAGGCCACATTGTGTCAATCCCACTTCTCAACAGCCTGCAGTACGTCGGCATTGTCTGAGACACCCGAAACCGAACACGATCCCAACGATGAGCTCTGATTTACATTCCCACACCATTCTCGGATCCCGATCCCCATTGCCCCGTTTCAATGTGTTTCAAGTCCCCATTTTGTCGTCCCTCGCTATCTCTTTTTCATTCATCCTTCTCCTGTTGTTTGTAGCCTAAACTGCCGCCTGTCATTGCTCTTCTGTACTTTTTGTCGTGGTCGTCTAGGATAAAGCGTTCCTCGGTTTTCTTTCGCTTGCACTTTTGGGCTACCTCAAGGCGCTTGGAGTTGAAATGGACAGTCTTCTGTCCGCCTGAAACCGAAGCAAAACAGGGTGCTTTCACCGCAGCCGCGTGTACCTGTAATCCGAGGCTCCGCGCAGCAGCCCAGCAGCGTGAGACTTGTACGAAATGGTGGTTGTGGTTCGAGAGGCTTGGCGGCCTGCCCTGAGGCGTTATGTCACATTACAGTTTTGGACGACTTCGTCGCGAGATGACAATGCATCTCATTCAGTCAGTGGTCGTCTCGGTCGAGATTGACAAGGCTTGATCGAAACCGCGTGCGCTTTTGCCTCCAGGCGCAGGCGGCTCTTGAGTTCCGCATTTTTCGTCCGCAAAAAGTCAAACGAACCTTGCACGAAAGACGATCGGACCACCAGCGTCGCGCGGATGGGGTGAACGAAACGAAGTCTCGAGGCAAGAAACTCGACCGAACCTGGCTTGGACCCTGCACAAGTTTCAAAGTTTGTTTCATAAGCATTACATAGTACATATTTTGGAAAGTTGGAATGAAGCATCCAGTTTTTAATGCGAAACAGCTGCGCAATGTTTGTTTCGACTGAAAGTTAAAGTTAACACATGTCGGGCTTTGTACCGTCTGTTTTTAAGTGGACATGTGATCAGCTGATCTGATCTTGCAAATTATATTTTGAAAACACAACTTTTTGATTCAATTTTATTATTGGTAATTGATGCAAATCACGGTAATAACGCTTAAATTCTGAGATAGATCGGGCATTGAGGAAATTTTCTATCCAAGAAAAGGGGCTAAGTAGTACGTATAAAGATCCCAAACAGATGTCTGGTGAAAGATCAGCGAAGTTGGAAGGCGATTTGACTTATACGACTACTGCACAATTATATACTTTCAAAAATATAGTAATTTTGAGACACAAAGATCGATTTAAACAAAGACCGTAACGGCCGCGGGACGCCGGCGGCAGTGGTCAGAGTCCCTGCCGTGGTGGAGTTCGTGAAACACAATAAAAATCAAATCAAAAATCAGAGGTAAACATCTTTTAAAACTCTAAATGTGGAAGAAAAGTAGAACACATTTATTGCATCGGTATACGGTAGCGACAAAGAAAGGAAAAGATAAAGAATCGGGATTTTGTGAAATGAAACACCGAAGGAAAAGTAAAACGAAAGAACGGGGAAATTGTTGTTTGAAACCACTTTAACACCGCGGTCAGAGCTTTTTTAAAGCCGTTCCCTGCCGGTTGACTATTGTATATTATTTCTAAACGCGATTTGACTAATATATTGACTCTGTTAATTATAATTGAAAAACTTAAACCATTAAAAAAGTGATGAGGTCCGAGGAAAGAGCAAATGTGTGTTGTGCGGAAAAGACGTGGGCGAATTGTGTGCGGGAATGCATTTTTGCAGATTTTAATTAGTATTAGTTGACCTATTTAAAAAGATGACAAGAATATTCGGATGGTTTGGTTTGCGGATTGGTGGTTTCGAAAGAAAAATGGTATACGGTAACAAAATATGTGTGTAATTTTTTCGGAATTTTTTAGGTGGCTGAGAGACGGGGGTTGTGGAATAACTTGAAACAAAACAAATATTGCCCTGCATAAGTTGACATCGACAACAATTGATAACGTGCGAGTGGACTGAGTTGGAATTGGGAGGGATACTGTATCCAAAGTAGTAATAACATTCAACATGCGAAAAGATTATTATTATAATAACTTTGATTCGGAATTAGGTAGACGTGCTGAGTGGGTACAATTTATGATAAAAGTTAACAAATACGGGTCCTGAGACGAAATTGAGGGGATGACCCTTGGGGCCTTTTAATCGTGGGGTGCTGTTGGAATTTTTCTCTTTGGTGCAGTATGTGATAAACGTGATAGTGTGCGGTGACGACGTCGGCAAGTTTATTCGGCTTGGGCGTTCTGCGGGACGATGGAATCACGCTTGACAATGCTGGCCAGAGCAGCCGCCATGGCGTTGGCACTGTCGATCGGGATGATGGTGCCATCGGACAGTTGGACTGTATGCCCGCCGACGGGGAGGCCGGGAGGCGTCAGTTGTTGCGGAACCAGATTCATGATGCCGTTGTTGGAGAGGATCTCGGCATATTTGCGCCACATTTCGGCGTTTGAGGGTGAATCGGGCTTGGGGGCCTGTTGAGCATTGCTGAAAATAGACGGTTTTATGAGTTTGTTACTTTTGTGTAGTGGCCTAAAGCGCAATTTCATCACCAAAATTCCCCAGGTTCAAATCCCTTGGCGTGCAAATCATTTTTTCTTATTTTTCCCGCAATCTTTAACCAGTCCCCATTGTTCCCGTGACTCATTTTTACTAGTCTGTTATTCTCCCATCGCCCTTTCGGTTTGCCAAAAGCTTTCTTCCTCCCCTCCAGCTGTGTTTTTGCGGTTCGCTCTGTTTACCCAGTCGTCGAATCACACCCAAGTCCAACACAGACTGTCATCATTACCGGGTAGGATCCGAGTAGTCGAGGTGAGGTACAAGTAGCCCCCAAGACGACAGAAAAAAACCGGAAATCCGCGCCGCTTCCCGGAATAAAAAACATTCTTTTTTTGCTATGCCTGTTTTTTGATTCTTCATTCAATCCGAGTCTCTGTTTTGAGTTTCTGTAAACGCAGACCCTAGAATCGCTTCGAAATGACTCGGCCAAGGGTATCGAAATAAAACGACTGGCTAACAGCAAAATTTATTCTTTCAAAGAAGTTCAAGTTGACATAGTCGATGTTTGACTGCATCCTCGAAAGAATGTGAACTATTTACTGTCATTCGGCGCCTTTCGGATGGGTTGTTTTTACCGTTTCGATGGGACCGTTCCAAAATCGCTTTGTTTCCGGACAGTGGACCTTTACCCAGGGCTTACTCAATCATGTGATACGTGATTCGAGTGGAGGTGGAAATGGATTTCCGGAAGGCGAAAACAAAATGACAATACCGTGTTTTTTGATGCAAAACAGTTTTACTTTTCGAAAACATGTCTAATTATATGGTAGTTTGACTTTGTTTACGGTAGCGGGTTACTGTAGCTTCCTGATTAAGTCTATTTTGAAAGAAATGGTTTAATGTTTTTCAGTCCCCGTGGCAATGACCTTCAGTATTGTTCATTGTCACGATGCGGACGTGTGTCATGGGCACAAATCTCACTCGATCACCTCGCCCAGTCCAGTCAACTGAGGGAAAAGAGAGAATTAACCAAAGCCTCACACCGAAACGACACATGTCCATGAACAACACAAAGGGGGCACCCCCTGAAGGCCTGCCTCAAAACCGGAAACCGCAAGGCTCCGTTAAAAATTGAAAAAGCGAACAAAAAAGGAGCCAACGAACCGATAATACACCCCGTTTTGCGGTGGTGTTACGGCGCGGCCTAAACCTAGTTGTCGAAAAAAACCGACATGTGTTGTCAGATTGACAAAATGGAGAGGTAATGGTGTTTGGGTTGCGCAATGCTGTCTGCGGGGATCCATTTCAAAGTCTGTTTTCACAGGTTGAAATGGATCCAGGGACTGGTTTCGATTTTGAAAGGTTTGAAGACCCTGGGAGTCTATCAAAATGCCAATAAGATCGAACTTACCGGTTTGGACGCCCTTCGCGCAGGGTCCAGTTACGGACTTTGGCGTTGTTCTTCAGATGGCTCAGAAGGAGCTTGACACGGCTGAGCTGGTGATCCTCGGGAAGGAGGTCCCATTCGAAATGACGGGCTGTCATCTCGACAACTTCGCGGATCTGGAAAACGAAAAATTTAAAAATTTGTTAATTGGTACCATTAATAGGGGTCGGGTTACTGTAGGTCGACCAAAAATGTATCTTTTTTTGAGTGAAAAGTTTTTAATCAGGTCTAGGATTACTGTATCTATCAAAATTTACCTTGGGAAGCTGACGGTGAAGCAAGTTTTCGGCATTTTCGCCGTGGAAAGTACGCAGACTGATCTGGATGCTCTTCAACTCCTCGTCCGTGATGTATTCACGCAGGATCTGCCAGGCGAAAACCTTCGGCTGGGTCGTGTTGTAGCTTCGGGAGGCCTTTTCGGCGGCGCGCTCGATGGCACCGGCTGGGAGACGACCTTCGACGTCGCTGGAATAGAAGGTCGGGGATCTGCTCGTGCTGGCATGGCTGGATTCATTCGAATGGGGTGTGCGGTTGCGGTCATTGTGGACTTCATCAGAATCCTCATCTTCAACGGCACCCATGGTCATCGAGGGCGGGGTCTCGATGCTGTCCCGGGCACGGGGATGATCAGGTGGGGACACGGCCGGGGCGGACAGAAGTGCCGGGGAATGGCCAGCGCTCAGGGCGCTGAAGTTGTTCGTGGCCGCGGCGATGGCGGCCATGATGTCGGAATTCGTTTCTGGCGGGGAGTTGGTCGAATTCGTCCACAGCATCTCCGGCTCGGCGCGATGAAGTTCCATCTCATTCTGGGCTGCGGCCATGGCACTGAAGGGATTGTTGATGTCCTGTTGGCTGCGCTCTTGATAAGCGGCAAGAAGCCGTTGAGCAATGGTAGGTTCGGAGAAGGTGAACTGCCCCGCAGTGCTGGTGACCGTCGGATTCTGGCCGAACAAATTCGCATTGGCGAGGCGATTGGCTAAGGCGGACTGAAGCAAGTTGGTGGCCATATCGGCCGACGATGAAGGCACATCAAGTTGGACTTGCGGCGGCGCCGTCGAGTTCATGACAGACAACTTGTTGATGGCGTTGATAATGACAGACAATTTAAGGTCGACTTCAGACATTTGGCTGGATAAATTGTTCAGAATTTGTCTACAATCCGAAGGGGCTTCAAACATCTGATTACAACTCTGCACAGCGACCGTTGTTGGCAGCGTCATAGATTCGGGGAAGTAAGTCGTGGCAAAATTCTGAGGCGGAGGAGTTCCACACTATGAAGGGTTCGTTTGACAATACAAGGCTTCTAACTGAAAGAAATTCGGAATTACAAACAATGAATCTCAAAAACCGCTAAAACGCATCCACGAATCTCGGAAACCGCGGTTATATGGGCTTGGGAATGGCAAACAGGGCCAACCCTGATCACTGATAACCAAAACGGGTGATGGGAAACACGGTAATACTGGCGTCGGTGAATCATAATCAAATAAACTTATGAGGGATCAAAACGATGTCTCACAAGCGGTATAAACAGTCAGCGGAAGCTATTGGTGGAAAAAACCGATTTTCCGGAAATAGGAGTCAAAAAACGAGTCAACTTTTTAAAACTGCGATAAGGATCCATCGGCGCCGGTGAGACGCATAGATTGGAATCGGATGACAAGACTGCACTTTAAGGTCGACCGCGGGGTACCTGGAAGCGTGATGAAGCAATCCAAGCACAAACTCCTTGGGTTTTTCAGGGCAACAGACACATTAATTAGGATGTACTTGTTATCATTACCCATTTTTGACGTCAATGTTCATGATTGGAAGTGGTTGGGGTGTGATTTCAAAACCCTGAACCGGTGTTGAAAGTTTAAAGACCCCTTCAAGTGGTTGTATTTACATACTGTCTTGGCTGTCTCGAACCTGATCAATTCAAATCGAATCGAAATCGAACATCGGTTGCACTTGAGAGGCCAAAACTGTTTGATCATATATGTTATACAATAGGTGTGTATGGAAAAGTGTCATGTGATGATGAATGACAAGACGACGGTTGTCCTGAAGGCCTGGGAAACCGAACCGAACCCGTCAGGATGAAGGATGGACCAAAAAGCAAGAAAAAAAGGTACGACAAAATGTGTACATACAAAAGCACATCGGGGTAAGAGGGGTTGCGAATCGGCGATCCAAATGGTTGGAAGAAAAAAAAGTACAGAGTCCCAGAAGACGGACGTTTGCCTTGAGGGCGTCGGAGGGGAGCAGAACCATCTCGCGAGGGGCTGGGCTGGGCCGAGGAATGCGCGCACGGCCTGCCTAGAGGCTATGTTGATGATCGCGTAGGAGGGCGGTCGTCATTCTACCTGGTCTTTTTTGGACAGTGCTGATGATTCACGACAAGCTTGAAACTTGAAGCTGCACGTCCACCGAGAATGAGAGCGAAATGCGTTTAAAATGCGCAAAAAGCATCCCCAACTTTGATGATGACCAATTCTTTATGGTCCAGTTTTGCAATCTGTAAAACCGAAAAAGTGAAAGAAACTGTCACACCCACCGGACCCAACCGACTTCCTCCAAAAAAGACCACGTAAAATGTGCGCGAAAAAAAAGAACAGCCCCCCTCAGGGAGGGCGGGCAAAACCCCATAGGTAATATGCAATATCTCGCCAAGCTCCGCCCCTCGTTTTTTTTGTACCTCGTTTAACTGGAGCCCCAGCCCATGGTCCTGGACCCCGCCAAACAAACGAATAATGACGATACTGCTGAAAAACAGAAAGGCCTTTGAGCTTTGACCAGGATCTTGTCGCGGTCTCCATCTTTTGATGTCTGAATGTCGAAATGGGCGTATTAACAAGCTAGATAACGGTTTAAACCGGGAACATCCCCGGACTCTGCCCATTCTGATAAAGGCCAGCGTCATTGATAAACTTATAGACTTAATTTGAAAGGACCAAGTCGTCAAAAAACGTGCAATGACGTTTGGTTCCTGCAAAGCTGTTTTGCAGGACCCGGCTGTAAGCGTTGCGGGACCAATTAGGACATTTTTTGCACGGCCTGCAAGGAAATACCGCTTTTAATGATCAACGTGCAATGTGATAGCGTGACAATGGGAGTTTGGGAATGCTTGCAGAGACATGGAGTGGGCTACAGTATACCATATATGTATGTTTTTGAAAAAAGTGAAACAGTACAGTAACCCAGAATGGTGAGCTAGAGTAAAAACACGAAAAATGCACGTAATCGTAGACGATAAGCTCAAGTTGTCGAACGACGGGATGACACCCGGTCTGAGTGATGAATGAAGAGGACAGGCCCTGAAGGCCTGTGCGACTTTCGACTTCCAAAAGTTCGCGGAGGTCGTTTTGTATATTTGCGAAACTGTCAAACACACGCAAACGTGTGACTTGAGAAGCTTTGGCCCTGAGGGGGGTATGCGCGATCGCCAGCCAGGCAGCCTGAAACAAACCGTCTCGAGTCGAGACTCTCGAAATATGCACAAAAGATAGGTAGGCCCTACGACGTAATCGTGTCCTTACAGCCGTCAGAGACATTGCGCAAAACCACACGTTTCAGCGATTTGCAGTGCGCAAAGATGCAAGAAAGTTTGACCATTGCCCGGAGGCAAGGCCAATACCATACGGTTAGTCAGGTTTGTGTCTCGCAAGACCGTCGCAGGGTAAGGTAAGAAACTCGTCTTGTCGCCTCCAGGAAAAAGGAAGCTTGCGCGTAGCCCGTTGCGTTGCGCGCATCACTTTACCTGAACACAAACCGCGTATATACAAACAGACCGACTCCACCAGCCCTGAGGCAAGTGCTTTTGTGATGGCAGCAGCATGATGGCCTCAGGCTGGCGAGCGATGATGCGCAAACCAGCCGCCTGGGCTGAGCGTAGACGAAACCGTTGCGCAACAGACATAACCGGACCGGTTGTACAATATTGTATTGTTATGTCTCTTCATCA
>KB455517.1:720137-746916 GCA_000341325.1 Panagrellus redivivus | reverse complement strand
TTTTTCAACCGTGTGTGTACGCACTTTTTGGCGGTTTTTGCATGGGGCCGGAGACCCGTGTCATTGCTCCAGCCGACGACGACGACAGCAATAAGTAAGCAGGGCTTGATATGCGTCGCATCGCCAGCCTGGAAAAGGCGGCCCCTGAGGATGTTTGCGGGGGCGATCACGCGGAATACCCCTTATCAGTGATCGTGGTTGTGGCAGATGCGCTAATTTGAGTCACACGCAAGTTGAATCACAATGTTATTACAGACATGAGATCGGAACCACTATTTTGATCGCCTCTAGCTTCCGGAAGTGCATATTTGACATTTTTACCCACTCTACAAAAGTTATAATCTTGCGTGCCGAGACCATCCCGGCCAAAATAACTCAAATTCCAGCCTTTTCCGGACCGGTTTTTGATCGCCAAGTTTGCAGCAAGGAATTTAAACTATCAAAACACACCCAATAATAAGAATTCCCCTTAGTTGGGAGGGTATAAACCTTCCATGAACCCATCTCAGGGTATTCCAAGATAACAAAGTGCTGATTAGGCCCGGCAAACCACGGAAGGCGGCCCCACCCTATTAGAGGGAGTCTCGGTTTTGTCTGACTGTACCCAAAGAAGATGAAGACATTATCTATTGCCGTCGGAAGAGGCCATGAAGCACAGCTTGCCTCGACGCGTCATAAAGTATCAGAGGCCAACAACACCCATTTTGAAATAAACTAATAAAAACCATCCCGAACCAGCGTCAATGCGTGCCATCTTTAACACCCATGGCTATAAATAGGCATTCCAGCCACCTAAAAGCAGCCTAACGTATACAGTAACCCTCAACACCACCAAAAAAACACGCTGTCATGACTAATTACAATCGCATCGAAAAACCCTACGTGGTTAGAGACGTTTCGAAACTTATCACAGGTATGGTATGATTATTACGACTACACGGAAGGGCTTATCGCTTTCCTCTCTTCCCGAAGACGCGTGCAATGCCAAGAGTTTCAGGGGGGAGGAAGTAAGCCACTATGTATACACATTATAATGAAGGCCGAGACCAAAAAAGCAAGAAAGCAATCTACGTCGAGCAATGGGATTAAGTAGTTCAGGAAGGAGCAGGAAGATCCTTAAAATAGAAATGCGCGCACGCACAAAGGCACCTGCGTGTGCGAGTGCGCGCATCGCCTGAGGGCGTTTGTCAAGTTGCACGGAGGGTTTTACTGTAATTTGAAGGCAAAGAGTTGGGATTTTACAACTTTTTGTTTAAATTGCGCTAAGGACGGAACTTCCTAAAAGTGTAAAAAGTCGTCTCGGCAATCAACAACAGCCGATGGCAATTGGATTGAGTGTCCTGAAAATGCCGGAAGTTGAGACATCTCGCGCAAACAAGATGCTTAACCAACAGCCTAGACAGAGTTCTGTGAAGCTTTTTGAAATAAGAAAGTACTATAAAGTGAAATTTAAAAGCCCCATGAAAGTACAGTATTACAAAAAGTGGGCTGGCTCACTAAACGCTGATACAGCAGCGAGAAAAACCATGTTTCATGGTTATGGTTATGGTAAAATAACGAAAACAAGGAACCCCTGTCGATGTTAAGACTCACTCATTGCTTGCAACTGATCATGAATGAGTCAAAGCGCCTGGTTGATAGCATTGCAGCATTGAACTCCGCCGATCGGACGCCGAGGTTACTATATTGTTCTTTGGTGACGATCATCGTATTGCAACAATTGCATCCTGGGAACTACAACACATCAAAACCGAAAAAAGGAAATAGCAGACCGAAAAGCAACAATAACACGAAAAACGACGAGAGGGGGTGTGAGTCATGGTGGGAGAAGGAGAAGCGCTTGATGGTGATATCATGCTTCTTCTTCCCGATTGGGGCGTCTGATAGCTACGATCGGTGTTATTTCAATTTCAACTCATGGAAGTGGTTACGAAACGAAACCCCCTACACAGTTTCAAGGGGGTACCATGTTTTGTGTGCTTATGCCCTGATCCACGAGACTGCTTTTTAGCGTTCAGTGTCATCAAAACGAGGACGAAACCACGCGCCGGCGCCTGATAACAGTCGCAGTGAAGCATCAAAACCGTCCCGCCAACACTTGCACTTTGAAAAAGCAAACAAAAACGACAAGACAGAGTATAAAGTTAGAAGTTAGGCATGTCATTAAGGCGACCCACGGATTGACGATGGAGAGGGGTTTGTCTCGTTATCACCAACAACTTTTCATGTGGCGTGGTTAGACGTCAGGAAGACCGAACAATGACGCGAATAACGGATGTGCCAATGATTAGCACTAGTCTGGTTCGTGTCATCTTTGAGGTTTCGGGGTGATGGCTCTACCTGCAAAAAACCGCATTTTATCAGTTGTCTGTACTTTTGGCCGGTTTACAGTATAACACGTTACGATGGAAGTGTGAGCTGATAAGAAAGTGCAACAGAAACACGAAACGATAAAAAGTACATTGGATCACGGTCTCGCCACGAACGTCTTAAATGCCCTTTAAGAGGTTTTAGTCTGTTTAAAACACATTTAGCTGTCTGAAGTTCACGTTTAAGCCGCATGCCACCCCACCCTCGCATCAAAAATGTGCTTGTTTTCCCCTAGCAAACAGGACCGTCGTCGTCTTCCAGGACGCCGAGATGATCACATCATACCCGCCCATCCATCCGAGAAAAATTTTGCTTCATAATGTAATACAACGTGATCTGGGTCGTGGCTCTTTTTCACACTAAACATTCATTTCATTTTGCTTGCCTTTTTGCGAGTCCGAATGTCCGAGAGAAACAAGTGAGCTTGGTTGAAAAAAGGGCTTGGTTGCCAACGGCGGCCACTATCTCCGACATTCTCGACGAAGCCCAGTCCGTAGTGTAAAACCGTAAGAAAATTACGCTAGCCGCTAGTGTCCGAGAATGAAGTATTGAAAGTGAAAAAGCATCGACGGAACAGCAAGCAAGCCGTCTGCTATCGGCGGTCTATCTTGTTCGGCAATGGTTTTTACGTGCTTTGCTTACTCTCGAAACATCGGCTCTGCTTGGCCTTGGCTGGGCTTGGACGAGAAAAGTGTTTCCACTAGTATTGGGGAAGAGGGCGCGGCCGATCTGGACGTTAAATGATGTGTATTAGTCCTGGGTTGTTCGCAGTTAGCATGTCTAGGCTGGCCAGTGTCCATGAAAAGTTTTCACGCCACGCGGCTGTCATCACTTAGAGGGCCCTTCCAGACACAAAGACTGATCGCGGCTCTTACCTTGTCTGATTAGCACTTTTAGAAGTTTAAATTCAGTCTGCCGATATCAAGAAAGCCGATACAGTGGTCTTGGCAGACCCCCAAAGAAGAAAGAGCTCATCCATAAACTGACTGATAAAAAAAGCGTGAGTGTCGACAGCAGCTTGCAGGTAGTATTTGCACAGGCTTTTCAATGCTCGTAAAAGACAATAACTTTGGCCTATTCAAAAGCAACAAGCATCAAAGCTCATTGAGGGGGAGAAGAAGAAAGACACCAGCTCGAATCATCAGTCAGAATCCAACCAATGATAACAGTCTTACCATCAATGCCTGTAAACTTGCGCCTGCCCAGACTGATTGAGACAAGTGCAACACAACCAAAAAGCCCAAAAAAGACTACCACATTTGATAGCTGATAGCTCTACCCAGGCAAACATACACAGAGACATACCCTTAGGCACACGTGGTCGGACCTAATCAAGAAATAGGGGTTGCAAAGTTTTTTTTGCTTCGCGTAAACAAATAATTTCTTTCCGCTTTCATGTTTGCGTGAGTGAGAGTGAAAAAAGGGTAGATAGAAACTTTCAATTAAAGATCTCTGGGATTTCCCACAGGCGAGGAAAGGAAAGGAAAACCCCAAGACGACAAGCTACAGTAATCTTGGCACGCTATTCGGGTCTAAAAAGCTATTTTGTTGTTGCACTTTGGAGAAAAACCGTCGCTAAAGTATGTTTTTAGTTTCTCACGCATAAAATTGCTTCAGTACATGTAGCTAATGTAAGGACGAAAGATCAACCCAGACCAAAGGACTGGGTATTTGCTTTAATTGGCATACACACCTGTTTTGTAGCTACGACATTATAGGCGTGGATTCTACCCAAACACAGTATACAGGTTTTTTGTTTCCCCTTTGCGCGTCATTTCCTACATACCCTAAGGCCAACAAACTGTTATGTAGTTTTATGCTTCCGGCACTTGTGTATTTTTTCCACTTTCAGCGAGCCTAAAAGGTTAGTCAAACTAACTGCAACACCAAACTCTCGGATTATAGCCCTCCACCAGCATAGCCATTTCAAGTGTAAACAAAATAATTGGCAAAAGATTGTGCAAAGCTTAACAGATTTACGTGAAACAAGCCGGGGAAAGCCCCCCGAGGCAGTGTGCCGTCGCGGCCGGCCGGCCGGCCAATCTAAATCGGGAATGGCCTCAAGGGCGGGGCGTGTTAAAAATAAGTGCGTGGTGCCCGGAAAAAAGGACATGAGAACGAAAAAAGTAGAGCAGAAGCCGACAGTTGGGAACGTCTCCAAAGGTGTTTTAATGGCATTTTAATGTGCAGAAAAAAGTCATTTAACAATGTCAAAATGGTAATAAAATGTGATTCTTTTAAAAAAGTTCAAAAATTGATGTGTGGTCATTGAGATTCGCGGTGGCGGTTTGGATTACGGTAGTTTTACAATGGGCTGCAGAGAGAAGGAAACTGGTTTTGAAATGTGGGTTAAAAAGAGAAAACAGCTGCCAAAACGTGAAATATGATAGGGAATGTTGGCAGCTAGCCCGGAAAAGCATATAAATGTTTGCCATGGCGTGTTTTTCGGGCACTGACCGGGTTTCCGAGAGAGGGCCGGCCAGGGCCTTACGATACGTTTTGAGGGAGGTCTGAGGTATCAGATATGAGTAATAAGGCGCACCGTAGTAGGCTTGCGGTTCGGGGGCGTGAGTCAAAAAGGAGCTCGGTAACCGCGAAACTGATACATAAAGTTTTGGTCTTTTGCCATAATAATAGCCATCGCGATCGCGGTAGGTAGCAAGCGCATGTCTTTGTTGATCACGGCCCAGGGTCTCTATGATCAACTTTCAAGCGTTGCATCTGCTGCCAAGTGAAAGCAAGCAAAAGCAAACTGTAAGCATATGACGGGAAGAAAAAAGAAGCGGGTCGCACGTCGTAGGCCGCGAAAACAAGCAAGTCAAGGAAAGCACTTTTTATTAGTACTACTTTTTTTAACCCTCCACCCTCGCTTGAAGCGTTTGTAACTCGAGAGTGACTCGCTTCTTTCGCCTGGAGGCAAGCAGCTAGCTCGGGTGGTGGTGAGTCTTCCCGGTTCCGGCGAGAGTTTAAAGAGGAGCCCTCCGGACTCGTGTGTACTTGCAAGCATGGCCCAGCGCTTGCTGGAGCAAATATATAAATATATAAAAAAAGAAGAAGCTCGTCGAGAGCCGGTCTACTGGTCTCGGCTGGCTCTTCTTCTTCCTCGGAACCGCATGACACACCCTCACTCACGCCCTTGTCGTCTGTGGTTCTGGACGCACTTTTTTTATTCCCCCCAGCTTTTCATTCTCGTTTCGTTGCCAGAGGGGGCACACGTTGTCCTGAAGGACCACGGTTGAAGAAAGGGATGCTTCGCGGGAAAGGGAAAGCAAGGCTACAGCCGGGCCGGTAGCAGATCAAAGGACAAACCCGCGAAACCGCTTCGTCTTGGCTCGTGAGCCATTGTAATGCTCGTTTCGTTTGATTTAAGCGGTTTTTTACGCTTCCGAGAGGGACCTAAAAAGCTCCATGCCTTATGGCAGTGTGCCAAAATGACCCCTTAGGAAGGGAAAGTACGCCCAGCGCACGCACGAAACCAATCAGTCAGCCAAGCCCATGCGTGTTTGTGGGCCTTTTTTGATGGTTTTGGGAAACTTTCAAATTCGGTTTAACATAAGGCATCATTGAACCAGAAGTAAAATGGATGTTAGCAACTAACACATCAGAGATTACGCCCCGGACGGGTTACGGTAGCCGTGACAAAAGGGAGTGGGGAGAGGTTTATGACTTTTGTTGCCCTTGTCTTACACTAGTTAGAGGAAAACGTTTGAAAACTGTAAACAGACGGATGGAAACATAGATCTCTCAGCTCTTGCGAAGCGGTAAATTAAAGTTGTTTACGATGAAGGTGGTTTAAGCCGTGATTAGCATGGACTTCCTGAGTGGAGTGGTGTGAGGCTGCACGTTTCAATTAAGTATGACTTTGGAGAGGAAGTGGACGCGGAACTGGAACTTATGGTCGCGGAGCGCATTACAAAAAGGGTGTGAAAAAGAAATGGTTTTGACAGTTGGCTCGGAATTGGCTTTGGTGAGGTCTTTGAAACTTGTAGAATGTCCGAAGTGTATTGCTGTTAGCATTCCGTAACACGAAGGCGAAGGGTGAAGCGGGAGTGGTCATCCGAGATGCCACATGCAGGACAGCCGCGGGTGGCAGCATGGCGATGGCCATGCAGTTGGAAACGATATATAACAAAAATAAACACTGCAGTTTGCGTTTTGAAAAGGACGAGCTAGTCCAGGCAAGCCCCCTGGATGAATGCATGCCCTGAGGGCTGGCTTGCTCTCGGACATTTAAGACGGGCGGAGTGACCAAAGGCATGCCGGAACATACATAGCTAGCTGGCCTCCGGCAAGCCCGGAGGGTAGTAGTAGTCGGGCCGAAAGAGTGAACGAAAAGAAAAGAGATTACGCAATCCGAGAAAAAGCCTCCCTCGCAAAACTCGGTGGCATGCCGCCAGCGGCGAAACTGCTGCCACTGGACACTCCCGACGCCGGCCAGCGGTTCGGCCCAACTACCCCTTGAAACATTTTGAAAGCTACGGGGCCACTTTGTTGGAACGATGTCCCCCCAAGGGGTGTCCAGACAAGAGCCACGTCAGGCCAGGCCCCCAGCTCGTTCATCCTGAAAACTCGGAAAAGTGAACGTTGCCCTGCCTCAATGGCCTGAGGGCTTCCTGGCCGGGTGCCCATGGGTCTGCTTTTTGAACACAAATACATAAATAAAAAGATAGCTACGACTGAACCGAGCTAGCCAAGAGCCATCCAGCTAACGGGAAACAGCCAGAAACGTATTTTCGCGCGATGGCACTTTACACACTTTTCGCAACAACACGCAAATTCTATCGGCCGCCGCGCCGTGCCGCCGGCCAAAAGTATACGCCGCGGACAACATGTCTAAAAAAGAAGCCTACTACTAAAAACAGCCAGTTTCGTTTGACAGCACAAGTCTAAAAGTAGGATTTCGCATTGCCCCACCAGGAAGCATACATCACGGGCGCCGGCCAGTCCAAAACAGCTTCAAATGGCACAAACAACATTACTATCTTCTTCGGAAGGACGGCAGCGCTTTTCAACGGCAACGCAAACGTGGAGTGTCCTTTTCGAAGTTTCAAATGTTTCAAAAGTACAAAATCCGATTCCACAAAGCTACAGTATCCCTGCAAAGGCCGTCCAAATAGTACATAATTCTACACACATGGTTTGGGTGATATTTCCAGACTTTTTTAATAAGTCAAATGTCAATGTTAATAGCTTTCCCGAGAAGTTTGTTCAGCATGCAATTTGGACTTTCTATAAATAAGTTTGGCAGCCCTATTCTGCAAAAGGAGGCCTGTTGCTTTTTGGCATGGCATCGGAAGTTGCATTTGTCGCTGGAAAAATGCGCCGCATGCACTTTGAAAAGTGCCTAAATAGGTTCCAAAAGAGAACAAACATACGTTGTGCCATGGCAGGCATGTGAAAAAAGAAGAAAAAAGAGCGTAAACAACTTACTACTTTGGCCGACTTTAGAGGGGCTACAGTACTTCCGTGTGTAAGGAAATGCCTGAATTGGCGGACCATGAACTGAAAAAAAGCGTCTTAGATTAGTAAGTAGTTTAGAAGTAAACACGGTGGTAAAGACAGTTCGGTTTTTGATGTGTTGCACGTGGTAGGGGCATGTTTTGAGTATGTTTTGGCAAGGATGGAGGAAGTTTATAAACTTAAAGGACAAAATATTGGAAAGTGGTTTCAGGCAAGGTGTGGTCAATCAGATGACTGATGCCGTGGGAGAGTAATGTCAATAGAATGAATATGGTTGTGGTCATTGAATGGAGGGGCACTGTAGGGGGTGGGATTAGGGGTTTAAATGGCTATACTATTAATAGGTGTACAGCGATAAAAAAAAGTGAGTATAAATTGGATTCGAAAAGTGAAACGACAAATCTGCATTTGAAATGCCAGCAATTCAGACTAATCCACTTATAATCTAGGTGGGTTTTGCAGAAAGTTAGCCGTTTCGAAGGCTAAATGGCGGCGGCTTAATGACTGAAGCCAACTCGCAAGTCGTTCAGACGTTAGTTAGGTCGTCTAATGGCATTATGAATTGTAATAAACATCGAAATGAAAAGACCTGGCCTTTCAAACTATAGTTAAAGCCAAACCAAGAACGATTATAGGTACAACCTACCGTATCAAAACCCATTTCAAAAGAATGAAAAACCAAAACACTAGCCTCATGCCAAACATCACTTGACTGAGCCCATCTGTTCCTCCCGAAAGCAAACGGATGGCACTAAACTTGTGCTTTTTCTCGCGAAACGACTACTACACTACTATGTTTTTGGCGCCGCGCCCAGAAAACACGTTTCGAAACGGGCGAAACCGGGAAAAGACCAGACACTGAAACGTGAGATGAGCTTTTCCACTGTTCCGTGGTGTTCGTGGTGCAAAATAAGACGCCAAAAGTTCAAAAACAATAATAAGAATTGAACGACTTTTCAATCCATGCCTAAGGACCCGCGGTCCTTGTTTTCGTTGAATGTTGATTTGATGAATAACGCAAACGTTTGAAAATAAATTCTTTTTACAAACTTTCATCATTGGTTTTGCTCGTTTGAAACTGACATGAATAACAAAACGTATGTATACGAAAAGCAAGCAAATTGCGGTTCCCGGGTTGGAAATGGAAATATCGCAATAGCAAAACCAAATGTCAGGGCTAATGTTGTTGTTTCGGCACTCGGGCATGTCCTTTTCATTTTCTATTTCATTTCATTTGGGTGTTTCTATGCGTAGTGCGTGTTTGTTTGTTTGAAAAGTCTGCAGTGTGCGAGAATGTGTGTGCGGAGGGAGTAGAAGCGCTATTTTTAGCTGGGACTTTTTTCTGACTGCAATGTCCGGGAAAGCCCAAGAGTTGTTTGGTTGGGTGTGGGCCTCTTCGGCAATCCGCAAACATCATTGACTTCAGGAAGGTCGCAGAAACCCACGAAGCTGGGCTTGCATTGCATTCATGCACACGGAAGCCCGCAAACATGAAAACGGACAACCCTCTGAGAGCGCTGTCTTTTTTAAAACTCCTTTTTCTCCTCGATTTAGAAAGATGGAAGCTGGATAAACTTTTTGAAGGATTGCACGTCGGCCTGAGGCCTGGCTTCGCTTCTATTTGCCTCGAAGGCCCGAATTACGCATGCCAGCTGACTGACCGTTGTAAACTCTTTTTCTTTTTTTGCTTCTTTTCAATCCTGCCCGCAGGGCACGCCGCCAATGAACGCAGAAGAACACAAAAAGAGTCAGAAAAACTACGCTAGCATCGGGCTCAAAACCCATCCGAAAAGCGTCTCTTTCTCCCTTTGATGCCCCGAGGGCTCATCGCTTCCGGGCAAAACTGACGACGCAACTGTTGGCGGCGTGCCCGATGACTGGGCGCCGCTGTTACGCAATCGAGAAACAAAACGGCTCCCAAAGATGAACGAAAATACGGAAGAGCCGCCGCCGCTGGCGCGCCTGTCAGCTTCTCCGCCCGCTCACAAGCGGTTTAGCCTGGCGTTGCGCCAAAAATGTGTGCACTGCTGCCTCGTTTTTCTTTCTTTTCCATTCCATTGGGTCTATCCCCAGGACTAGCTTGCTTGCATTGTGAAAAGTTGAACGAAACAAGCCCTAGCTTAAGCGGGTCCATTCTCTGCCCTGAGGGGATGTACATTTGTTGTAAGGACATTTGAACGCTAGTAGTGCCCAGCGGCAAAAACATTGGTTAGTATTAGTACGAAAAACACGAGAACGACAGTTGGAGAAAGGCGAACAAAAACTTACTTAAAACGGGTGCCACATGCGATCCTGCTTGCCAACTGACTGACGACTGGTCACTCTCGTGAGTTATGGCTTCAAGATGGGACTCCTCATGGGTGATGTGAAATTGGTTTGAAAAGGAGGGATTGAAAAAGTTTGGAGGAATGAAATGGGGTGTGCAGGAAAACGAAAAAGTGAAAAGAGAAAGTTTGCATAATTTTTGGGATTTGTTGTTGCAAATTTGAGTGGGACCCCCCATGTTGCACGCAGACCACCCCCGATGTGTCAAAAATTACTGCTTGTAAAAACGCAAAAAATTAGTATAAATAGATTTAAAACATTGTTTACGAGTAAAATGTTACCATTTCTAGATTTACTCATTTTCGTAAACATCAAAAAACAATTTTTTGAAAAATTTAAAAATGGCATTCAAAACTACAAATTAAGTTTCCCACGCTTCTGAATGCCACCTACAACTTCCATCTGATTTAATTTCATTTTGCACTTGTTTACCATTTTTTTTTTCGTTTTTGCAATTTTTGCTTATTGGTTTTGGCAAAACTTCTCAAAGCCATCCGAAACTGACCACTCGAGCTTCTATCCTTCCACTCAGCTTCCGTCTCCATCCCGCTGGCTTACATAATGTCCAAGTTTGTGCTCCAGAACCCCGTCTGCAAACACAAACAGCCAAAGGGGTAAAGCTTTTCGGAAAAAGAAAAGCATGCATGCATCTGTCGAGCCTGAAGAGAAACATTCAAAACGTATCTCTCAACTTTTGCAGTTGTCGTATGGCCGGCCGTTGTGGACGTCGGGAATGGCCAAAAGCGAGGCCGAGAAAAGTTTGTGGACTGACTGAACGAAAAGCATCAAGTACGGCGGCCTAGCTTGATGTTAGTATACACATGGAAGTTTCAACCCAGAGCAGGCACAACCGCGGCTGTTTCTCTCCGTTTTGCGAAACTTTTTCAAAAAGGCTCACTCACAGGAGGAAACAACAACGCAATAAAAAGGATTCGGAAAGCCTCCGGCACAGCACACACGGCAGGGAATAACAAGCGTCAACGGGAGTGCATGTGCCGCTGGCTGTCCCGTTAAAAATAGTAAAGCAACAGCTCAAGCCGGAGTGTATTTTTAGTTTAAACAGAAAAAGGGGGTTTTTACGATGAAGGCGACGCTAAAGTTTCAAAAAGCAACAACTCCGGTTGAGATAAAGTAAAGTGCAAACGACTCAAGATACCCTCAAGGCATCCAACATGTCTGGATAAAAGTGCGAGCTAATTCATCACAGATGAATGCAAAATTAATGGTTTGACCCAGCTATCATTGAACCACATGGTCTAACTTAACTCAAATGCCCTCAGGGCCTTTATGTACCCCACCCCATCTGGCCGGCCCATTTTAATAGAACCAACGATGTCACAAAATTTTAATTCCATAAAAACAAAAAGGAAGTGACATTTCGAAACATTAATCTCATAATTTCGGCTTTGACAATCGTCAAAAGGGTTCTTTAACATTTGGAATATATATCCATCGGGTATGGTAAAAAACCTCGGAATACTTGAACCGCTTTTTGCTAACCCTTCCGGTCTACGTGCAATCCGGATGACTAGCTGCATCTTCACCCCCATGTGGATACTGTTCAACACCGCATTGAAGTCATTCGGTTCTTTGTAGCAACTGCAAAACCGTATATATGGTTCAAAATGGTGATGAATATTTACAAAATTCCAGGAAATTATGCGCTTATAGGGTGTTCCTTTCATGCGAGGGTGTGCGTAGCGGAAATAGGGGGTACAGTACACTAAGCCGGTCAGTGGTGAACTTTTGTATTGTAAATAGTTGTTACACGTAAATGCGTCACGTTTAGGGGGTTATTTTAGTTTGTGAAGTTTGAAAGGGTACAAAAGTTGGTAATGGGTAAAAAATATGATGTAGGGGTGGGTGTTTTTGCAAAATTGGGGAAGTAAGGTGGAAAAAAAGTATGCTGAAACTTTTCGGAAACAAATTAGATTGAGTTAAACGTAGGAATATGTAAATAGCTATATGGGATTTGTACGATTGAGTCATGGGTGTTTTTTGTTGGAGGTAATTGGAACATAAAAGGGGTACTGTAGGTTTGAGGGATACTGTATACCAAGATACAAATAGTTTTGCGTAATTGCAACTTTCTAATAAAAATTTAAGGTGAATTGAAACTGAAAAAGGCATTGCAAAAATTTACTTACTGTTGCCGGAGAACAAGGATGTCACATTTGCACTCACCCACAATTTCAAAACCACAAAACTAATAACGAAACCCACAATTGCCTCCGTGCCCCGGCACGACTTACCTTATTAACATTAGCAAACTACATGAAACAACCATCCCATCGGAACAAACGTAATAAACAGTTTTGAAAGACACACCTTTTTCTGGGATTTCAATGCCCTCATGACTGACTATTTCATACTTAAAAGTATAATGCTCCTATAAACACGTTTTTTAGCCTTCTGCCGGATTTGAACCATACGTATTCCCGAAAAAAGTCACTATACTACTCGCTACAGTACCCCTAAAAGCTAAGCTGAACCAATACTACACTAATCATGGCAATGGAATGTGGTCAATGACCCGAGAGAAACCAAGATGCACGTAATGGTAATACGGTATTATGGTGATTGTGATTAATCTTGGGGGTTTTAAACAGTAAAAAAGTACAGTAGAGTGTGATGAACTTTTGGGTTACGGATACACATAAGTCTAAGTAAGATTATCCTTTTAATGTGAACGAGTTGGCTTTGGCGATTTTGATTTTGGAAAATTAAAAAATAGTATAATCCAAGAAAAAAGGTATAAAGTGGGTACTTTAGTGTGGATCCGCTAAAAAGGGAAGATTGTAGTTAGTTTTGCAGGTAATTAAAATTAGAAAAATGAAATTAGTCAGATGGAAGCTACACTTTGTGGACGGACATAGATGGGGATGAAGGTGGATTAGGTAGAGTGAGGTGGAATTGTATGCGAGTTTGGAGTGCAGAATGTTGTTAAACTTACCGTTTTGGCCTGACGATGTTCCGTCCATCCCACATTTTTACAGTTATAAAAAGTTCAAATTAGCAAAAAAATGAAATTTTTGCAATAAAAAAAAGACCATTTGAATATAAACTTGTCAACAAAAAACTCCGAAAATAAGCAAGATAAAGACAGTTCAAACCGACCAGTGACTTCCTGAGGACCCAGAAACCCTCAAAACTGACAATCAATCAGTGTTCAGTTTTCCTCATTTCAAAGGCGGAATGCAAATGAAACCTGTTCAGAGTGCATTCGCTTCACTGCTTCGATGCCTCAGTTTTTTTCGCCAAACTACGCCTGAAACACAATTCAGTGCCACAGGCAAATCAACTGACAAACTGCGCGACTGAACTGTATGCGGTGAAAACCTAAAAGTTGCACAAAACTTTGCATTTCCGCGCGGCGCCGGTTTCAGGACACCCACCAAGTAAGTACATGGAAACGCCTGTCAATCGGTCAGTCAAAAGTATAGTTGGTTTATGCTATTTGGCAAGTCAAGTCACTTAACTCGTATTTCCGTTACCAAATTTTTGTGCCAATAATCCGGTTACGAAACGAACAAACTAAACGCAGAGGGAAATCGGAAGGAAGACAGGCCTAGGTGGCGCGAAAGTACACGTATTACAAGTGAATGTGGAACTGTATGCATAAACTGTCTTATTCGAAAAGGTAAAAAAAATTGAAGACAAATTGGCCTTGTCATGCGAAGACCAAGTTTCAACCGAGTTAAACTACGACAAAAACGGCCTTTTGAAACACGTATTATACGTAAAAAGTATACTGTAGGTTTAACCTAAGCACAAACCGTATACATTTTTAATAGTTTCTAATGAAAACCAAGTTTTAAACGTCTGTTTTTTCCTTATTTTCCCAAATATCGACAGCTACATGCATAATCCCCCCAAAACGGGTGGAAAACCATACCATTTAGTCAAAAAAGTCGCAAGATCAGTTTAGCTCATGGAAGTATAGCCACCTGTTTTTGAAAACATGGTCGAAATTAACATTATCACACTTTTTTAACATCTGCCTTAAAACTGCTGACATCAACAAAGTCCGGATTTTCTATGTATTTTGGTTTAGCTTTAATATTTATTTCCTTTTGCGCTATCAACAAAAAATGACGCAGTTGCACTCTCTAGATAAATGTTTATTTTCAAAAATACTTTTGTATGAAACAGTTATTTGTCCACTTTTTCGACCAAGAAACGAGATACAAAACTTTTTCGGAATTGCACTTTTTTTCAAAGATTAACTTGTTACTATGCATTCCATAGCGCTTATTGGGAGCGTGAACCCTTATTTAGACATCTTTCGGAAAAGTTTATAGTTGTTTTGCTTAAATTTAGGGCCACTTTAGGGGTACTTTTGGGGTTTTGTAGGCTTCACGTGCGTATCTGGTGGAAAATAAGTGCAGCAATGTAGAATATAAATAGTAAAATGTAACAAAAATGTACATAACAGCGGAAATTGGTGTTGTTTATTTGGACTTGGAAGGTTAGGAAAATACAAAATGAAGTTGTTGGTTGGTGAATTCTATTCGTAAAGTTGACCTTTTATGAATTTATTTTTGGAAAGTTTGGAGGCCGCGCGATTGCGTGACAAAAAATAATGACTTTTAGTGGGTTGCGTTTTGACGTTTGAGGGGCATGGTAATAAGTTTTTGGCAATAGTATTGAAATCGAAAAATAAAGTGTGCATAAAAATGTGAAATTACATATATAAAATAAACCGTTTGCAAAACTTAGTAATCACAGAATTCAGAAACACGATAAACTGGTTAAAATTAGAGTGTGCAAAACTTGCAAAGCCAATTTCAACTTCGAAACTTCAAACGCCAACCAACACCAAACACTGTATGGACCCACGGAAGCGTATCATTATTCATCCCATGCGCCACATCGGTAATTATCGGCACATACAACAATTGCGATTTCATTTCGAACAGGCGAACAAAAAAACCCGTTCGATGGACCCTCCACTAAGTGAGTTAGACGATTTCAGTTCCATCCTGACTCCATCCATCCTCTGTGCCTTGTTATGTGAGTGTTTGGCAAAAAGTACAAAAGCAGGTTTCAAAAAGCGTCTCCCTCAACTGCCACGGACCATCACTAATGTACAGCAATGCAATCGAGTCGAAGTTATTATTGTTGCGCATTTTTAGCGCCTGCTCCTCGTTTTTTGAGTCTTTTGGTGATCATAGAAGAGAGGAACCCTCATAATTGAGATGGATAGATGGCCCTAGTTCATGTATGCGTTCATCCAGGAAGATGCGCAACATGTAAAACGCAATGTAATCGGCGACGGTAATTTATGGTGTTTCGCATCCATCATCGAACCATCATGAAAGAATAGGACTACGAAAGTCTGTATGTGTTTTTTGAGGGGACGGAAGTATTAAAAACATTCATTTTGTTTAAAATTTCTACAATAAAGCCAAGCCGATCGTCATCAAAAGCGAGTTTAAGTCCGATTAGTACAACTTTGCGTGCCATTTTGAAACCACATGAAGTAAGCTGATTATTGGTGCATCAAACTTTTATCAAAATATCAGTACACAGCCCCATGCCAGGGCATCCATGTCGGATGAAGCCCGTAAAGAGATTAGATATGACTAAAAATAGGTGTTTGACCGATAGAACCACCATGAGGAAGCAGTTTAATGGCATTTTAACTAAGTGGATAATATCAAATTTCAAAGATAAGTGTGACCCTATACTTTTAATCTTACAGTAATTGCCGCTACCGTAATCAAAATCTGCCATAATCGCAAAAAAGTAAACTAATATTTCAAAAATAGCCGGAATTTGGTACTTTTAACTCGGTCTAATGACTTCCCTAGACAAAAGAAAAGCCCAGTGTAATAGTGCAAAGAGCGTCTGAATCGCAACTCCAAAAGGATTAATTGCACGGTGTAATGTGGCCTCCAAAACGGATTTCATTGGCTATGAAATGATTTGAATAGAGACATGAATATGTCAGGAATGTAGGAGGTCGGGAATGGCACTTTTTTAGACGACTCAAAGAAGTATGTAGGAGATTGTTGACATTGAAATTAGGAGATTTAGACTGGTCAACACTACATTATTTGCTTTTTTGCGCAGTCAGTGTTATGAAGAGTCATCAGAAACCGTTGAAATACGGGTGAAAACATTCAAATAAATTCAGAGATCATAGTAATAATGATTTAGAGAAACAAAAAACATGGGTACTGACGTTCGAAATGAGTACGTAACGTCTGGGGGTTAAGACTGTTTCGAAAAACATGCAACTCACCTGGGTTTTGATGTCTGTGACGGTGTTATTGTGGAATTTGATGATGGATGAGATTGAGGAAATTTCTGAAATGTGCAAAAACTGAAGCAAACGTAAGAAAATGCTTTTGCATCGAGTTTAAACCGCGAAACAGGATCAAAAACGTAAAATTGTTATCCCCGTGTCGTCAATAGATAACAAATTAGTAAAAAAAACATTGTACGATCTTCAAATGTATGTTTAAACTGACTCCATATACCATGTAAACCCGTAACAGCCTTGTTTTCACTCGATTTCATCCTGAGATTCCCCGTCCAGATAACTCTTCTGGCCCATTTAGTATACCGATAAACGATATTTTGCATCCCTGCCCCTTTCATCTCGACAACAATGGCCATGAAAATACAAACAATCCCATACCATTTACAGTATGATCACTGGGTTATCTGATGGACAAAACTAGGTTAAAAAACAAGAGGAATGTTACTTATTTTAGATTTCAGACAGCCTTGAAATTCATTTTTAATTTGATCGACATTCCTTAACTTAACTTTTCCATCATTAAAGACGCATAAATAACAAGAAAGTACACCCCAATCAGTGCTGATAAACTTAAGTGCACCCCAGTTTCGACCTGTTTCGATTACATTGCATAAGCGACGCATCAAAAACCCCCTTAAGTTTGATAGACAGCCGAGGGTTGTACGATGACAAAACGTGATTTCATGGGGGGCACGGAGGAAACGAAATGGTTTAGGAACGATGTCATGGAAAAATGGTCAAATGGGGTGGTTTCAGGATAGCATGGTGGGCCAAGACCGGTTTGGAGCGGTCTGGAAGTTGAAAATAAAATTGGATTTTGAATTTGGTGTTTCAAAAATTGGATTTTTGGAGTTTGAAACGGGTGAAAAACGGTAAAAATCTAACTTAAAACACCCACGGCCAAAATTTACCTCAAATAAAAAGCATCCAAGCTTTGATTGTTAGCTGACCAGTGGTCAATTGAAGTTTATGAAGTTTGATGCGCAAACAAACACGAAGTACAAGTGATTGAATAAGGTTTCGAGGAGGTGGACATTGAGATGGATCTGCTTTATCCATCGAAGCGCGGGCTCTATCTAGCCGAATCGAGATTTAATAAAGCCGCGCACCCCCACTTGAGCTTCGCATCTGATCAGGCGGGCTGGAAACCTGAGAAACTTGATGCGAGACCCTTCTTTGGGGTTGGTGAAGGCGAATAAACTTGTGAAACCCACGAATCTCAAATCAACTTTTTCCTTCAAAAAGTGCAAGTCATACTGTATAAACTGTTTTCGAACGCCGAAGAAGGAAATGATACTATCAAGGCAGCACTTGTCACGGTTTAACGGAAAGGGCACGCCTGCCAGTTCACCCCATGATGCAGTACCATCCAAAAAAAGCCTACACTATTGTAATCGGACAGTCTCAATCGGTTGACAGTTTGTCTTCTTCTCACAAAAAACCATTTTTTCGTTTTGATTTGCACTTGCGTTGCCTTGCTTTGGCTTCCAAAAAGGAACTCAAGATTCAAACCTGTTTTTTATGCGTGTACATTGAGGCCCTCGGGTTGGAAAAACGTCTGACATTGGATCGGGTGGCAGTACCAAGTTAAACGGGATGAAATGTAATGTCTTTTGTACGGGCTGGTAGTTACAGTCTCGAGGAATGAATGATGTGATCAAAATGTGTTGTTGAAGAAAACGGGCAAAACGCCGATGATTGTCGTTCAAAAGTGCAAACACAAGACTTGACACACACCTGGAGGGTGAAAGTATCGGAAGGTCAAAGCAGGGGAGGTGAAATACTACTCGGAATGACATACAGATTGATGACAGGTCGCCGGGTGGTCAGATTTGATGGTTATTTGAGGTGTTTTTTGGAAAATTTGCAACTTTTTTGGAAGAAAGGTTACCGTATAACTGCAAATAAGGTTTTTTGTGATGATTGATTTGCTAAACTGTCAAAAAACTGTTAAAACTGTGTTGTGACAGACGCTGAAAGATTTTTAACAAACGGCGGCAACGCCTTTTTCAAACACATCAAAACATTAATCAGCGTTTCTGCGCCGTTTTAAACACAATGCAAGCGCTTCCATCCGACTTTAAAATTTTCAATCGTTTGATTTTTTTCGTCAGGTTCACTGTTTAGATTGTAATGTACGAACTGTTTTTTTTATTAAGATTAGTTTTTGGACGTTTGTGTTACCTTTTATAAATAACTGGTACATTGCAGATAGCAAAATGTAGAATATAATTCGATTCTTACGGGAAATTCAGTGGTGCATCGGCCGGGATTATCACGTAGGTATGGTTCATCTGGAAGAAGCAATTATTTTGAATTCTTCTTAATCCAGTATGCTTCGGCACCATTCCTACTCTGCCGTACCGATATATTTCAACATCTGTTCGAATAATACTGTCAATTATCATCCATAGCTTTCGACTCATAGCACTTCATGGTTCTCTCGAAAACGTGTTTACATTAAGTCAATGAGTGGCTCAAAGCATACCATGGAAGCTCCACATTACCAACAACGTGTCCAAGGTCATGTCCTCTCCTTATCGCTTCTATAAACGTGAAGAAAGACAATATTAAAGATGATGATGATTTGTTCAAAACTGTAGATATCCTTGAAACACTGTCTTGATCAGACGGCGGAAAGCACCGCATTTTGTGACTGGGTTATTTAAAGTACCAATCAGAACGACCTCATTTGGCTACTCTAAAAGGTGACTATGATCATTCAAGCACACCACTAAAGAATCAAAGTTGAGTCAACAAAACGATTAGTGATGTCTGTGAAATGGAAACACATTGACTATCGCTAAATTTAAAGACACTGATAAAAAATACAGAATTCGAGTTGATTGTTTTTAGTCTGGCTGACTCATAATTCTGACCCTGAACTTGATAAGCTTTAGTTGGTCCAGTATTAGCAGTTAACGCATGTTGTTATTTTGATGTAGTCGATATAGAAAAGGCGTAAAGGGATACTTCAAACTGATGTATTTCGCAACATTTGCAATCTACCGCTTTTAGAATGATAAATCCATATGGAATGTTATACCGTTGAGAAAACCAACATGATGAATGGCACTGGTACATAACCCAGGGAAATTTGATGATCCTGCTCATATTAATACATTTTCGTTGTTATGTTTCACAATAAAGTTGTTGAGCTAAATCTGTGAGGCCAATTAATACATCAACAAAATTATCAACTGTCGTGCAAACTGATAACACTGAGTAAACAGTAATTCGAACCACAATGTAGTTTGTATTTTTGTTGAGTTCAGGCTTTCAGAATAAATCAAGAAAAATATTTCAAAAAGAAATGTGTTCAACTTCAGGGCTTTCAAAACTGATATGATGAAAACCTTGTATTGTCGTTTTTGGCACGTAACATCATGCAAATTTTTACGTTTTAGGACCATTTTTCAAAATCAATGCTTCTTCAACCCCTTTCTATCATTTCTGTCTACAGTCTAGCACTCGATCATCTTTAAGAAGTGATATTTGTGTCCATCATGTAAGTGACCCCAAATAGAAACTGTAGTTTGTATTTTTATCGATGTTCCGCTCTTTACGACCATTTTTTGTGGCAGTGTTGTTTCAGCGTTTGCTAAAGTTCATTCCATTTGGTCGTGTCTGCACGGGAAGATTATTTGGCTTCTTTTTTGCTACTAATTTTTATATTTTTAGCAAAACAATTAAAATGGTCGCCGATCAGAAGTTTAAAGCCGTCATTTTCGACATGGGTGGTGTTATTATCAAGTATAAGAACACCCAGAGTATGGTTGATCTGTTTAAGAAGGGTTTGTGGCTTATCAATAAACTGTTGATGTGAAAAATATATAAACTTTGCAGCAAAAACCAACCCCGAAGCGATGAAAGCCATCACCGAATGGGACACCGGCAAAATTGCCATCCAAGACCTTCAGCCCGTCCTGGCCAAACTGCATGAAGCCTCGAAAGAGGAATTGGACGGCATTATCAAGGGTATTGCGACAAATACGAAGAACTTGGACCACACTGTCATCGCAGCGGTGAAGAAGCTCCGTGCAAATGGCTTCAAAACAGCCCTTTTGACGAATAATGGCTGGATCGACCATGAACACAAGAAAAGTGTCCTTGTCGATGATGTCTCCTACTTTGATGTCGTCGTCGAATCGTGTAAGGTCAAGCTGCGCAAGCCCGATGCCGCTATTTATCTCAAAACGACGGAAGATCTCGGCATAGCGCCCGAGGCATGCATCTTCGTCGATGATTTGGCGATGAATTGCACTGGCGCTGAAGCGGTTGGGATGACATCGATCGAGCTGGCTGGCGGCGACAGCGGGGCAATGTTGAAGAAACTGACGGAACTGACCGGGGTTTCGTTCGATAATTGATTGAAATCAAAACTGACCAGACTAATTGTCTTTTGGGACGTTAAAAGCGTGCGTAACTTTTGTAAAACTGAGTTTAAGGTTGTCCTAACGTGTCTACCTTGTTAATAGCCATATTTGTAGTGAAAAAATATATAATAAACGTCATTCGAAAAGCAAGAAATCTCGATTTCGAGCAAACGCTAAAAAGTTGATCGCAGCAAAGCAAAACTGAAAACAAGGATAGAATGTCCCCTCAGCAAAAACTGACAAACACACGCACATTACATTCCCTAACGCCAGCGCTCAAATGACACATCTTGTCCACCCGGGCATTAACTTCCCGTACACATCACGCGCTCACAACAACTCTTGTAACGAAAACGCTTCAAACCAATTCCCGAAATGCACGAGCAAATCCTTTCCGTCGCTTTCAACGTTGATTCTTCGCCGCTTTTCTATCTCATTTTTACTTATTTCTCAGTCTTAATGTCTTTTCGTGTCGCGGACGGTTGGTTTCCATTTTGTTCTGTTTAAATTCCCCCGATTTTTACCCCCAAAGTGCGTTTTTCTGCGTGGTTTTTATCGCGAGTTCTTCCTCCGCGTGTTTACGCGATTTTTATATATTTTTTGGTCGTGAGATCCGGTTTTTTTCCCTTCTCGCTTTGTAATTTTGCTGTCCGAGCTTTGCTGGAGTTGTTAGCATTATCGTCGTGTGTTAAACTTACCATTTTGCCATCTGAAATACGCATTCAATGCCCATCTTGCAGGTACCCCCTACGAGCCCGCCGCCATGGAGTTCATGGACAATCAAGCCGAGGAATCATCCGATTCTGGTTCGGATTCCGGCTCCGATGTGTCAGAACCGCAGCCAAAACGTAGGAAGACCGAAAAGAAGAGCAAAAAGGTCCAGAAAAAGAAGAATCGCATCGTTAGCAGTGACGAAGAGGAAGACGACGAAGATGAGGAGGAAAACGACGAAATGAAGGGCTTCGTCACGGACAATGACGATGAGGAAGATGGACCAGATGACGATGATGTATGTTATTTTCATTTTGACTGGTTTTGGTGAAGGAATATATATGAATCTTTGCAGAAATCCTCCAAAGGCAGCAGCGACGCCGAACTCTCCGACGAAGATTTGGCTGTTATCAACGAAAACACTGGCGTCGTGACGGGTGGTCGCGTCATTCTCAGCGACGATGAGGAGGAGAATAACGCGCTGCAACAGCAGAATGAACAACGCGAACGCCGGAAGCATCGGCACCATCATGGCCATGAAGACTACTCCGACGAGGAACACGACGACGATCACGATGATCACCATGGGGATGATTCCGGGGGTGAGAGCGACACATCGGAGCAGTTTATTGTCAGTGACGATGGTCGGCGCCGGAAACAGAAGACCTTTGGCGATTATGACGAGGACACGATTCGTGAGATGCGGGATGTCTTTGGCGTTGATGGGGTCGATTTGAACGACTTTTATGATGAGGAATTGGAGGATGGTGCGTTTTTTCCTTAAAAGATGGCATTTTTATATAAATTTCACGCTTTTCAGAAGAACTCGACGAAGACGGCGTCCCTCGCGAACCCAAGAAGCCCCGAGCCCGACAACTCCTCCAAGAACTCGACCCCAATGATCTCGAGAAGGCTCGCGTCACTGAAGACGATAAAATTATCATTCGCGAGGATCGTCCGGAGCGGTTCCTAACTCGAAACCACCCTGTCGCTGAAGGCTCTGAATTCGAATACCAGGAAGAAGCCCGCTGGATGATCAAAAACGCCTTCCGAAAAGCGACCATCTCGAGGCAGCTGCTTTATACCGATATCGATTCAAGCCCTCGTAAAACCGAAGATCTCGATGCGGAGGATTTCTTCGAAAAACTCGCCGAAGTCATTGGATTCATACGATCGCAATCCTTCGAAATCCCGTTCATGGCTTTTTATCGCAAGGAGCAGATTGAAGGCTACTTCACATTATCCGATTTGTGGCGAGTCTACCACTACGATGAGCGATGGATGGTGCTGCATAATCACCGTGAAAAGCTGAAGAAGCTCTATGTTCGTGTAAAGCGGTATCTGGACAACAACCCAGTTGAGCGGATTCGACCCATCACTGATAACGATATCTATTCCCTTGGAGCATCTATTTCGAGTGAAGAAGTCTCCGACTATGGTGCCATGTTCAATGCGCTGTACTACAAGTACCTCAAACATATCTATGACTGGGAAGTCGAGCATCCGGAAATCGTCCCGCCAGAGGAGGTTGAAGCGGTGCAGAGCCAATTCAAGATGCAGCCCAGGAATAACATCACTGATGCCGCCATCCAAGAGCGAATCGATGAGCTGATTGTTGCCTTTGGTCCGACGCCGCAGGAGTACACCCATATGTTGCTATTAGGATCTGTGCATGCTGATCCGTCGCCGATGATGCCGCTGGATGTTGCTGAGCAATATGTGTCCACGTAAGTTGCAACTATCTTCGTAAAACTTCTATTTATCGATACATTTCAGCGTCCTAACCTCAGCCCAAACCGTCCTCGACTGCGCGACCCGCTTCTACGGCTACATGATCTCCCGACAGCCCGATTTCCGCAGCCATGTCCGTCTCATGTTCCGTCAAAGCGCCGCGATCAGTGTCAATCCAACGAAAAAGGGCCGTGAGCGCATCACCGAAACCATGCCGATCTATCGTCAACGCTATTTGAAGGACAAACCGGTCATGGCCTTCGAACGTGAAGAGTTCCTCATCATCCACGAAGCTCAGAAGAACGGTCTCGTCGAAGTTACTTTCAAGATTGGCGATGCAGGTGAATCCGGATTCGATATTGTGTTCGACACACTGTTCGAAGATGTCTTCGATGAAACCACTACACATGGCGCTTGGCAGCGGGTGCGTCGGAATGCGATGGAGATTGCGTTGAAACGAGATTTGTTCCCGTTCTTCGAGAAGGAAACTATGGATACACTGACTCGTGAAGCGCAATATGAAGTTGCGAGGGTACGTTTTTGAAGCTTTCGTTTTACGATTTAAAGTAAAGCCCGTTTCAGCAATGCCAAGAAGCCCTCGGAGACCGCCTCAAAATCGCTGGCTACGTGAAGCAATTCGCCTACGAAGAAGATGAACATCCGGCCCTCTCCGGCATAAAGGACGACACTCGCATCATGACAATCGCCTACCCCAATGAAATGAATTTCGCTTCTTTTGGTGTCGTCGTCGACCGTCTCGGCGATATCATTGACAGCATTCGTCTGCCAAACTTTCGGGAACGTGAAAATCGACAACTTATGGATTGTCCGAAGCGTATCGACCTTCGAATTTTGGAATCTTTCGTCCTGAAGAACAAGCCACACGTCATCCTACTCGCCGCCGAAGATATGGAAGCCGATCGATTGTACAAGGACATCCGTCGTGTCGTCGATAACCTTCTGGACAATGGCGACATTCCGCAACACATTCCCGTCGACCTCTACCGCAACGACATCGCCAAGGTCTACGCGCTGTCCGCATTGGCGAAACACGAATTTCCGGATTACGTCTTCGTGCAACGGCAAGCTGTCTGTCTCGCTCGAATGGCTGCCGATCCGCTGGTCGAAATCTCAAGGCTGTTTAACCTGGACAATGACATTCTCTGCGTTCATTGGCACGCGCTTCAGCCGTATGTCCCGAAACAAGACGTCTTATTCTACCTCGAAATGGAAACCATCAACCGTGTCAGTGAGGTCGGCGTTGACATCAATGCCATCATCGATTTGCCGTTCCGAGCCGGTCCCCTCCAATTTGTCTGTGGCCTTGGACGACGTAAAGCCCATGCTGTGATTCAAGCCATCAAGCAGTCCAATCAATACCTGGAATCCCGTGCCAAGCTGATTCAAGTGTGTAATCTCGGCCCTCGTGTCTTCATGAATTGTGCAGGCTTCATTATCATCGACCCCAGCCGTATAGAGGACAGTGAAGTGTACATTGAAGTCCTTGACGGCTCGCGTGTCCATCCAGAATCCTATGAAGTCGCTCGTAAGATGGCTGCCGATGCCCTGGAAGTCGACGACTCCGAATCGCACAACAATCTCTACGTCGAAGAAGTTCTCCGTGATCCACGCCGACTGACCCAACTTGATTTGGATGCCTTCGCGTCGGAAATGGATACTCGTGGATTCGGCAACAAGAACGTCACATTGTATGACATCCGGGCCGAGTTGAGCTTCCGCTACAAGGATCTCCGTCAGCCGTACATGCAACCGACTACCGAGGAAATGTTCCGATGGATTTCGCCCGAATCCGAACGCGTCTTCGATGTTGGAAAGCAGGTGATTGGCGAAATCTGGGGCCTCCAACACAAGCGAAATACGTCCGAATCGATGGAACAGTCGCCCTTCCGAGACATTGAAACTGGCCGATGGAGGTGTCCGAGCTGTCGACGAGATGATTTCATTGAAGTTGTCGACGTCTATGATCATTTGAAAGGCGATTGTCCTGGCATCCCGCTCGGCTATCGCGTCAAGCTCGAAAACGGCATGAATGGATTCGTGTTCTGGCGAGAATTGAGTGATGACATCGACAAGATCAAGGATATTTGGACCAAGATCTTCAAAGTTGGCCAGACGCAGGTGTTCTCCATCTTGAAGATTGACTACGATCGCATGAAGGTCGATTTGACGTGCAAGGGCTCGGCGTTACGGAATCAAGAGGACGTCAATGTCGATTCGTACTTCAATTTCGATAAGAAGGACGCTGATGAACGGGAACGCGACCACCGGCAAAACATACGTCGAGAGCCGACTCAATTTGTGAAACGTGTTGTGACCCATTCGGCATTCCACAACATTACCTTCAAGGAGGCTGAGAAGATGTTGAAGAAGATGGACCAGGGCGATGCCATCATTCGACCATCGACGAGCCATCGGGATCATTTGGTCGTCACGTGGAAGGTGACTGATGACATTTATCAGCACATCACCGTCCGGGAGGAGAACAAAGTCCATCATTTCAACATTGGAAAGACGCTCTACATAGGCGAGGATGTAAGTTTCTGTTTTTATGTGGATTCTGGGTGATAAATCTGTTCTTTCAGTCCTTCGAAGATTTGGACGAAATCCTCGCTCGTTACGTCCAACCGCTCGCCGCCCTTGCTCGTGAAATCCTTGGCCACAAGTACTTCATGGAGTCGATGAAGGCCGAAGACGTGGAAAAGATCAAGGCCTATTTGCATAATGAGCGGGTTCAGAATCCACGAGTCTACCCGTAAGTTTCATCCCTTCTTTTTTCGTCGACCATTAGCAATTCAATTCTCTTTCCAGATACATCTTCGTCGCCTCTGCTCGCTTCCCCGGCTGCTTCCTCCTGGCCTACGGCTCTGCGCATCACGAATTCATAGCTCTCAAGCCCAATGGCCTCAAATTCCGGAACAAGATCTTCCGCGACATCGAACAGCTCATCAACTACTTCAAAATGAGCTTCAACGAACGTGTCACCACCCTTGCCAGAGGTCGTTAGAGGTCATTGCCCAATTTGCATACCTACTAATATTTGTAAGGGTTGTAAACCGTCTGTATCGGTTCTTTCATATTTATTTTTGTTATTGCTTTTCTGTTTGAACACGTTGTTTTGTAAGAATACTCGTAGTGGGGATCTCATTTGCAGTGCTAATGTTTTTGAAATTACTTTATTTTTTGACTTAATGAAAAAGTTGAATCAATTGGATAGCTTTCAACGGTGTGTCGATCACAATGTCAAACTTGAATTCATTGAAATCACTGGTATTGTAATCAATTTCGTTTGGTCACTTTTCACTGCCGATGTAGCTTGATTGGCCGCGCCCTGGGTACCTTGTGTTATGATTTATGATCCCGTCTTTTGCGCCAGCTCCAGGCATGGCCCCTGCGGCGTAGCCATTTATATACAACCTGTCAAAGCACACCACCCGCCTATATCGGCTTTCCATTCCCATGCAAGCAGCCTTTCAATTGTGGGCTATTGATGCCTCCAGGGCCTGATATTATAGCCTTG
>KB455517.1:690316-705901 GCA_000341325.1 Panagrellus redivivus | reverse complement strand
CAATGTTGGCTTATATAAATGGCTACGCCGCGGGGGCCATGCCTGGAGATCACGATGCCAAATGCGGGGTCATAAATCATTCGACGAGGTTTCTGGGGCGTGGCCGATCAAGGTATAGCGCCCTACATCGGCATCGGCGAAGCGAGTGACCAACTAGGATGTTTTGACCGTTCATTTATATCCGTCTCCTCGGGTCTTGAAATGCCGCCGTTCGAACATGTGAGGGAAATATAAATGACAAAGTAAAGCTTGAAAAAAAGTTTGAGTATGACAAAGCGCTTTTCACTCTCACGGCGATGGCGGCTTATCTTTCTGAGCCATCGCTCCGCCTTGTGCCGAGAGCGTTTGACGGAAAGTTGATCCGTCTCGGCATGGATCTCGTTTCACGCGACTTCGATGACTCCTCATTACTCAAAACTTATTGTTCACAACCCAGACTAATCACCGCCAGCACAGGAGGTCGTTGCCATCAACGTTGTCTACGAAGGCGACGACTCACGCCGTCCCCGTAGGTAGTCAAGCAGTGTAAAAAAAGCCCTCTACCCTCGTCCTCGATGCATATTACTGCGCTTATCCCTCTTTGTCGACAAGGGTACGGCACATCCACCGTGCTTGAGGACAGGTACATCACGGAAGGATTGGTGATGTATCATCTTGCAACACATGTGTCACTCTTTTGACAACCGGAGATCCAAGCAAGCAGGCAACAAAAAAAAGAACTCCCCGAAACACATAACTCATCCCTCCAAATCGACAAATGTTCAACGAGAAAAAAGATAAGTTCCAAAATGCCGATCCGATCTTGTCTCGTCCTTTTGGACCAAATTTCAAATTTTTGGAGGGGTGAGTCACCTCTCGGCGGCAACAAGTAGCAACACTCAAATACCCGGAGTTCCCATACTAATTAGTCGATCAAACTCCAGACACATGTAAATACAATGGTAGTTTAAACTCGATACGAAGATGTAGATATCGGAAGCCGGCAACACTTTGTAACAGGGTATCAAACTCGATACGATCGCGTTAAGAAGCTATCGCACGTTAATGTAAAAAAACAGAAGAAATAACAAGTTCAAACTCGATACAATCGCGATCAAGCACTGGCGCCGGCTATGAATACAAAAAAGTCTATACAAAAAAAAGTTAACAGCTGCATGTTTGCAACTTTGAAGCCAAGGATCCATTTCCAATCCACGCAAAACTTAGGATTTGATTGATACGAAAAATTGGTTTGAAACTTCCGGTTGTAATTATTTATCTCCGTACAGATGGCCATGTGCTGCTTCGGGCGGCATTTTGTAACTGTTCTCAACGAAAAAACAGCTATACAAATTTTATTTTAGTTTACTTTCTTGAAAACGCACGTAGAAACAAAAACAAGTTTAAAATGATAAACTATAATTTTAAAAAGTCAATTCAAATCTTCTGGAAAACCGTTATAAAGTCGTCTGGAAAGCCGATCGAGAAAAAGACAAATTTGAAGATGTCACGGAACTAAAAAAGTACGAAATAAGTAACCGGAAACCGCCAACGTGCTCAAGTACGGATAAACTTTACAACTCACAATATCGGTTGTCATATTGCGTCTGCGAACTTCGTAAAACTCGTACAGAAAGACATCAATACACAATTCTGTCTGCCATACTTAATAATAATGAGGCAATAACGTAATTACTGAAGAGTGCATTTTGATTTTTTAAATTGTTTCGACTAAAAATCGAAACGTTGAAAAAGTGAACAACATTGCATATTTTAACATTTTGTTCAAAAAATGCCAAAGTTTTTTATTTTAATTCTTAAAAAACTACTATAAAATAAAAGTACAAGTAATCATTATGCAATTATCGCATTCTCAACTCATTCGGCTGTCCGAAAAACACAGTATCCGCGGCCTTATCAATCCCAGAATCCACGATTCCAGTAGGACCCAAAACCATTCCGTTGGATTCGAACGGAATTACAGTCGGCAGCGGATGTTGGGCGGCCATCGGCCGATGACTTCCGACAGGGACATTGACCATGCGCATGTTGCGGTTGTGTTCTTCGATCAGGCGGTCCGTTCTCAACTTTAAGAACACCAATCCGCCGGTTATCATCGAAATGAGGACGATGCCAACGGCGACAACGATTCCCAAAACTGTCATTAAAGTGTTCGTCGGGCTGATTGGAACGAGTTGGACAATATCAGCGTAACCGACAGGGTCGATAGCGATTTGAGTCTCTTGCAAATCTCGAAGATCCAATTCGCCATACATCGTCTGCTCCATAATCCACATCGAAATTTCTTCAGCAGACAAAGCGGTGGAGCCAGCGGCGAGGGATTCGCCTTGGAAGGGCAAGGTTATCGTGAAGTTGAATAACATATCTAAAATGGCTTACTTTATTGCTTTTACGAATAGTTTCAAGCTTACTGTACTGAATAGTCGGATTCTTAAACCGATAAGGATCGATCCGCATATTTCGCGGCATCGAAGCCAACCACTTCGGCAAAAGTGTGCTCGTATCGTTGCCAATGTCCTTCAAAGCCTTCACAAATCGCAACGGCATCCGTCTCGCATATCCATCGCCCTTCAAATCGCGCGTAATCAAATTTGCCGAAAATGCTGTCACAGTGATATTAGTCGCAAAAGTTGCAGCAGCTCCAACACTGACAGCTCTGTTGATGGCCTGCATCGCGACACTGTTTGATACTTGTGTTTCCATAAAAGGCGGCCGTAGAATCACAGATACGGTGGCTGGATCTGTATTTACATTCGTTCCAGCTGCACATGTGTAGTTTACAAAGCGTTTTAGATCGACTTGGGAGGCATTAGCTAACTTTCCGATGAAGGTTGAGAGTTGGGAGAACTTGCATTCCGCAATTAAGGACTGAAATACAAATTGTTGGATTTGATCGAATAAAGATGTACTCACAAGGTTGAAAATCAGCTGATACTCATTATAAGGAAGATAATAAGGCGCCGCCGGCGGATTAACGGTATAAACCGCAACAATGCCCCCGACACCGCACTCACAATCCATGATGTTTTCGCCTCCGGAAGCACGCGCATAATCATTAGATCGGCACGGAGAATTGTCCCAGATGCTGTTGATGTAGATAAAACACTAAAAACCAAACAGTCAAAATGTTGCAAAACAAGAATCAAAGTTACCGCATAGTAATTGGAAGGCGCATAACTCGTCAAGGGTATTGTCAAGTTGTAAGTTACGCCGGCTGCTAGGGTTAACGCATTGCCGCTGACGGGATCGCCAAACATCACCTAAAACACGTTTTTGTAACTTTCTACTTAAAAGTAAATTGCTAAACTCACATAATAAAGGTCACTCGCAATGTTAGAAAACTGCGGAATAGTATAGCTGCTCTCAAAAAAGTACAATGACAAATATGTGTTGTCGTGAATGGCCGAGTTTGAGATAAATGCTGAAGCAAGACAAACTTCTGTGCAAATTGTTGCTTGGTTTGTGCCACATTTGTAGGATAAATAGGCTGATTGGAAAGCTTTGCTTAATGAGACCTGAAAGACAAAATTTACAGAAAATTTTCAAAGTTAAAAGTGATTTACTCCATTAGAACTCCCAGCAATCGAAAAAGTTGTTGTCAAAAATGCCGCTTCTTCCGGCAATATCCCTTCAGCTTGGATCATCGTATACCCATCACCTTCTGAGCTCATTGTCCGTGTTGAATCGACTTGGACGCAGAATCCTCCCAAAAGGTTGACAATGTTATTCAGATAGACACTAGCAATGTTCTGATTCTGACTAATGAGGCCATCATAAGCGAAGAGAAGCTTATCAGCAGCGTCTTCTGGCACCGTTGAAATTGTCGCTGCGGCAAGTGCTGCGAGACTCGTCGCTGCCGTGGCACGTTTCCGACGTTTACTTTTATCCGTGGCGAGGACAAGGTCCTGTGATCGGACAACCAAGTCGAAAACTTTGTTGATATAACTCGGAGAAGCGCTGTTCATAACTTTGGCACAGGCTATCACCCCATCCAGAAGCTCATTGACATCACTAGCATTGGCAAGCTGATCGTTGACCTTGCTGATTAACGATTCCACAACTGTCGAATTTAGCGTGTTTGAACACTGTTCAGCCTTTATGGCTTCCAACTTGATAACAGCCCGTTCAACATTGCCAGTAGCTATGTCAGAAATAGCTAATTGAAGAATGTTTTCAATAGCTGCGGTCGTGTTTTCCGGGTGATCGACGATGATGTTATCAGTACTCGCAGTTGAACATGCTCCAGCGCGGTCGCAGACTTCAAGCAGGCCTTGATATCCGACTCGCGTACCACATGAAGCATTAGACCCTGGCAATGCGCTGGCTAATACTGTTTTGAAATAATCCATAGCTGTTTGATGGTACCATTGATCGGAAGAGCTGTTATCAATGAAAAGTGTTCGCAATCCGAAACGGAACAAAAGTGTGTTATCAGCCGTGGCATTGGTGTCGAATCGGACATTCGTTTCGAGGGCTACGATGTCTGATTCTGGCGAGACCTGAAATTTGGCCGTTTTAGATGACAAATTTACATTTCTTATGACTTACAGTAATGATAGGCTCTCCCGGCAATGCAACCACAGTAAACCGATAATCAGCAAACGCACTCCCATTCGCATCTGTCGCTACTAATCTCAAAACGTAATCCCCAGGCTGTAAACCCGGCCATCCGTTGAAATTATTAGAACTCGCCGGTGGAATCGTAATCGACAACGCCACGATGCCCCCAGGGTCTTCATTATCAAAACTTCTGACCGCATTTGCGAAGTATGTCTTCAAATCTATGGAACTGTTATCACTGCCCCTAAACAAGTACCATTGTGTCGTTAAACTTGAATACTCAGATTGGATGTAAGCCTGGATCCGGAAGTACTCCTCCGTTGAAATTTCGTAATCTGAGACCGGTCTTAACTGGATAGTTGGAACAGTGCCTTCCATTACGTGCACATTGACGGAAATCGACGTTGTTAACGGACTATTTGGCGATGTTATAGTATCGAGGAACTTATACTGCTTTCCAGCTGTCAAATTCGATGCTGCCATATACAATTTTGAGGTGTTCATCGGCTCCGAGATGGTGTCGCCCGTCCAGGCATGATTGAGATTGGTGCTTCCGGAGTTCGGATCAAAGGAGCGCGATGCATCGATGTTCAGATCCGAAACGGCTGACACCACACGATTTGTCGAATCTACGACTGGTATTAATGGCATCGAGCCAAATGTGAGGAAGGCGATGGCCGAAGTATTGTAGACCATCGATTGTTCTAGTTTGATATACGAAACTGTAAGTTTGACGACAGCCACAGCGCCTGCGGTAAAGGTTTTGGCGCGGAATGTAACGACGGAATCTCGGGAAACTATTGTGTCATTGACAGACCAAGCGAACTAAAAACTTTAATTTAAAACTTTCATTACGATACTTTTCGAACATACGAAGAGATTGTTCGAATCTAACACAAATTGAACCCCATTACAAGTAACCATCTGAGCCTCGGCATACAATGTGATAGCTTGCGATGGAATAGGATTCTGCGGGACTCCGACTATTTCGACGGCAAACTCATTGGAAATGTTAGTGGCATCGGCGGTGACTGACGATGAATTAGCGCAAATTCCGACAAAATTGCAGCTTTGTAGTGTTATTTCGGCTATAGAGCCTCCCAAACTTTCCAATCGAAGTGTAAATGCTGATTGGTTTGACATGGCGAAAAGATTTTTGGTTACTAAACATAAACTAATTGATGTCAGTATTTTTAACTTTTCTGTCATGCAACCAACCTGAATCGACAACAAACCAAGTGTAATTCAAATCTCGACCGCCACTTCCGCCAAGAACTTCGCTCGAATACGTAATTGATAGGTCACATTTTAAAACGTCCGTCGGCTGTATTATTACAACATTTGGAGCCTCTGCATTTGATGGCGCTGTGACAGTAAAAGTGTCATAGTTGGTTGAACTTCCGGAAGGGTTGTCGATGTACTCTTCTGTCAATGCCGCCGTTCGCATTACCACATTTTGAGATGGTGCCAAGATAGGCGAGGTGCCAAAACGAACAGTGATTTTGTCTTTATCGATGGTGCATGTTGGACCAAGCCCAAAAGCAGCAGCACTGACAAATATTTGCGAGCAGTTGAACGCCCTCAGGCTGAAGCCAGAATCCGAGCTCAAATCCACTTCAATTCCATCTAATGTCGGTAAAAAGGTCGCTGCTATTGCGTTTGAGTCACTTTTTGTAGTTGATTGAATTTTTGTGGTTGAATCAGTTTTAGTTGTTGTGGGTAACGTTAAAGGTGCCGTAGTCGATGTAACATCAGTCGTTATTGAAACTTCCCCTCTAAAATTGAATTCACTACAACTTGCATCACCCTTTTTTACCTTACTGATATTTGAACGTCGCCTCCGTCAATTCCCTCTTCCGAATAACGTAAATCGACTGCCCCGGCGACATTGGGCAAACGACAGACTTATTACTTGTTGAAATTGGCTTACTGCGAAGTCCAGTCGAATTACCTGAACGAATGATATTCGTTAATTGCAAAATTTAATTTTAATTGACGCTCAGAAATGAGAAAGTTCGAATCAGCGGGCTATCATCCGAAAGATGGTATGGAAAAACATCATAGCGTGGCGAACCTTATGCACACTTCCCACTCCCTCCAGTCGCAGGCGCTTTTTTGCACGCGAGAAGGGCGGGCAGCCAGACGACGAGAGAGAGCATCTCTCTCCGTGCAAAAAAAGCACAGAAACGTGTTGCGCACACTTACCAGAGACGCAAACCGCTGGGTTCGATGGATCTGTATCCAATTCACGTTTGAAGTCAATTTGAACTGAATCTCCGTTGCCGAGGAGGGCATAAGCATCTATTTCGACGAGTTTGCGAAAGGATGCGAAGAACAGGCTGCAGTTCGATAAAATGGCTGCAAAAAGGTGGCTTACAAAGATAGAAAAAGCAGTTTACTTACATTCACCCATCGTTTCGCAGTTCAAAAAGTATGAAACTTCATCCGTAAATGCCGCCGAAAAGACTACAGTGGTATTTACGCCATAATGAGTCGTCGCAGCGCCGATGGTGGTCCTCGTCTGCGAATTCACCAAAAGGCAACTCAAATTGCTCAAAGAACGCTTTGTTATGATTGTTAAGTTGCGATTTGGGTTGGATTCGATGTCGAAAAGGGTGGGATAGACAGTTATCACGTCTGCGGATATCGGGGTCGTTGATGCAAGGGTTGAAGGACTCATCGATGCCTGGTTTGCTGACGTTGTCGCAGGGTTTGTTGTCGATGTTGTCTGTGAAACCGATAAAATTGACGATGCCGGCGTTGACGATGTCATCAATGATGATGTTGATGAGGCTTTTGGTAATTCTGTCGTGATACTCGTTGATGAAGATGTCGTGGAAGCGGTTGTTGACGACATCAAATCTAGTGATGCTGCAACTACTACCGGCGCTGATGTCGCCGAGACTACCATCGAGGCTTCCATAGGGGACACCGTTGATGTTGACGTGGATAACGGCGTTGAGGTTGGGGTCGATGATGAAGTTGATGAAGATGTCGGTGGATTGGTAGGTGACGTCGTCGATGAACTTTCCTCTGCCACTGCGGGCGTCGAAACTGTTGATGAAGACCCTGACATCGTTAATGAATTCGTTGGAGTTGGCGTCGACGAAATCGTTGATGACTGCGTTGACGGCGTAGCTGATGTTGTCAGTGAATCCGTCGACGAAGTCATTGAAATTGTTGTCAAAGGCGTCGATGACGTTACTGATGGCATTGATGGATTCGATGAAGACAATGAATCACCAGCCGACGACGCCGCTGACGGACCTGTTGATGACGACGCTGAGATTTTCACCGAAGGCGTCGACAATGCAGCTGTTGAAGGTGATGCCGCAGCCTCTAAATCCTGCGAACCAGCTGCCGATAAAGCCCCTGCTGAACCCGTCGCTGGTGTCGTAACCACCTTAATAGTCACATTCTCCGTCGAAGCAACTTTTGTTCCAAACATATCCGAAGAAATTCCAAAGCTCACAGCGACGGCATTATACGGGCAAAGTTTAAATATAAGATCTCCGAAAGGCCATTCAGTCAAGCCCTGAAGCGACAAAGTCGTATTTCTTAGATTAGTTTCACTGTTGCTGAGGTATTTTTTTAAAGTTGTTGACGGTTTGAAGAATGTAAACTCAATGTAGTTGTCATTACAAGTGCCGAGTACAGATTTATCTTTGACTTTGAAGCGGATTTTGTCTGTTGGCGACAAAACTGCGATCTGAAATGGCTGTTTAGCAAAACGCAAATTGGTTTTCATAAACTCACTTCTGCCGGAAAACTCGATTCCATCCCCGGTTGAAGATAAAACAACCCATATCGATTGTCATACTGGACTTGTAAGATGTCTTGTGGCCAATCGCTTTCAGACAGTTCCGGCAAAGCGGCTATCGATCCAGCGTGAGTTTCGGATTCCCATTCGACTCCATTGTTTAAAACTGTTATAACCTGAAATAGTCAATTTTAAAATGCCAAAAATGCAGATTTCACAAACCGCAATGGCATAAACATCCCCAAATCCATCCACCAAAGCCGACGACAACGCTGTCACAGAAACAGAATTGCTATATGGTGCCGTGGCGGTAGAATATACCGGCAAAATCGTCGAAGAAACGCGAATGTTTGATGAAACACACTCCGGTGAGTCAAAATCGTCTAAAACCACACTTTCAACACCTCAAAAACGACTTTATTTTGGCCATTACTCACCATCGTCATCACCAATAAGCGATTTTAATGTCACATTACTATCGGTGACACAAATATTCAAAAGTAAAAAGAACAAAACCAATCGAAACAGTAATCTTTTCATCATTTCACCTATACAATGTGACTTACATGCCTCAAGAAACACCTTCCACACGTGTTTCGAAGTGAAAAGCAAAAAACGGCATTCGACATCTAACCTGGTGCCGCTAGAGACACTTATTTCTTTATTACCACCCGTTATGGAAGGAACAGGTGCGCGTTAGATTGGACTAAAAAAGGCTTCTGACAAGCTGGGGCAACAGCTCATTTATCTCACGGGGCTCACGTCTGAGGCTTGCGGTAACAAACTGGGGCCGCGTAGCCATAGTGATTATGGAAAGGGACCCCAAAAATGCCTGCGCATTGGAAGTGGTAGGCATAGCCACAGGGGGTTTACGTGGTCTGTGGGCTGGGGAATAGTGTTGATGTATAGTAGGAGGTTTCGGGGGTGGGTTTTTGATCGTATGCTTTGTTGAAATTGACAAACATGGAAATAGGTTTATTAATGTCAACAATTAGAGGTCAAACCTAAAATTTTAATCAACGGGCAGGTTTCAAGAGGGTTGAAAATTCACTTCGGTCCAGCGAAGAACCATTGAGTGCCATGTTTCTGTAACAGAAAAGGTTTTGCTCAATCAAGAACTGTCAAAAACCGACCTCCCGATACGAATGAAGCCTCTCATTTTGTCGATTGAGAAAGTCAATCCAAAGCTGCCCCTTGCAAGTCGATCTATGGGCCAACGTATACAACTTTCCATGAAGCACATAACCATATCGGCAGCAACTCGAACACTTCAACCGCTTCCGTTCATCTTTGCCGTCCCGAAAGTAGTACATAACTTTGACTCGAAATGGATCGGCATGATAGTAAACCATCCACTTCCCGGTATCCGCATTCGCTAACGCGTAGTAGAAAGATGGCACCGAAGCATACTCGTTTTCGTGGATCAGTTGAAATTGGGCAAAATTGTGTTGAACGTCCGGAATGGTGATGACTGTACCCGGGAACTTGGTACTTATCCGCGTTCTGAGATCATGGAAATCCTTTGCAGCGCCAGGGAAGTGATTGGGCTCGAGGAAGGCTTCGAAGAGTTCTTTGATTTCGGGATGGTCCCAGGAGAAGTCTTCGGTCGACATTTTGAATAGAAAATGGCAGCAAGGCGATTGGTAGTGAGCAATACAGGGTGCAATATGTGTTTTGGAAAAGAGATCTGTCGATGGGGGTTAGTGGCTGGGCGGGCTTCAGGTGCTAGGCACGAAGAACGGCAGCTATGGTGAAAAAGACGATCTCTGTCAAACAAAGAGCCGTTTTTCCGCTGATCAAAAACATAGGGACGCATCGCGCGATGGAAATTGGACTTTGGAAATGTCAGCCAGGTGCAAATTGGCATCCCTGGGAAAAAATTAGTGGATCCTGAAGTTCAAATGCACTTTTAACTTCGATTTGAGCTTTCTTTTGGTGCTACAGTAATTGTGTTTTGGACTTTTGTTACGCTTCATGTCGTGCAATCTTGTTACAAACATTGATCGACAGTAGCGACCTGAAACATGTCCACTTATGTCTTCGCACATGTGTCGGTAGCAATTGATTACGGTTCTTTGCCGGCGAGAATGCGTGCCCCCAAGGAATGTTAGGGCCATCCATATCGCGCGGACCGACGAGAACATGGCCTACCCGCGCGCATGCATGCCGATAGCCATTGCCAAGCAGGCCCAGTCCTATCGACCTGTGCCCACTGCGATCAGTTGTTTCACTTTCTGTCTCCCCATCGCTACCTATTCGTAAACATGGTGTTTGGCTGGATTCGCAAGCTTTTCCGCAAGAAGAGCCATTCAATTACCTTCAACAACGTCCCTCCAATCAATGAGAACAACAATGTCACGATGCCCGTCTCATCTCGCAAGAAGACCAAGAAGCACCGTCGCTCCAAGTCCTTTTCATGCCCTTCATCAGCCAGCTCAAGCACGTCACGTCATGCTATTATCGTAAGTTGACCCCCCTTTTCTCAATCTTCCACCCTTATTTTCAACACTTTTCAGTCAAAAAGATTGGCCCAACTCGCCGAGGAAGACAAAGCCCTCTTCAAAACACAGTTCGCCGTCTCAAAACTACCGACTTTGGCTGAGCCCACCTGGCACACATCGAATCCCTATGATCAAAACGCAGCGCATTTCCAGTTCCGTTTCGAGGAAGCCAATGACGCCGAAATCTACGCATCTGTCGCTGACACTGGCCGCGGTTTCGATCAGCATTACGGTGCAACTTCCGCTTTGAGACACTTTCCTCTGATGCTCAATCTGTCTCGTATCCCCGAAGTCAACGAAGAATAATATCTATTGTCATTTGAATTGTACATTTTTTGTTTTTTGTGCTTATTAGTGATTGCACTTATGATTCGTATTGAATTTTGTTTTGTAATAAAAAGACCGAAACTACACACTGTGTTTCGAGACAATCTCTTTGTTACAAGTTTATCGATCTTTGTTACAGAATCGCTACAGACAAGCATGCAAAACAGATGCATTGATCTATGTTCAAACCGATTTGTCTTCATGGTCGACCGACTCGATGTCAGAATCAGCGTTTGGATTCCACTCCGAAAAGTCGTCTTCATCCGGCTCGAACAAAACCAAGTTATTTTTGATACTTTGGAGTTCTTTGGTCGCTTCATCGATGCAGGTTAGGTATTCGTGTTCCAGCCATTCGCAATAGTCTTCCATTTGCTTGACCTTTTGACGCAGTTCTTTGTTTTCTTCGATTAGGCGTTTGATTTCGGTCTGTTCCTCCGTCAATGGCTCTGAAAACTCATACATCTGCGTTTTCGTTAAGGCTAACGTGGCTTACGGTCATTGTCGGGGGTCACTTCTTCGAGTTTGAGGTGCTCCATTGTTGGTAGTTGATTGACAAACTGACCTAAAACAAGCGACTGTTAATGTAAATGCAAATTGTGAGATATAAAGGCGTAAGTTTGCATGGCAAACACGATAACGGAAAAGGTAAATGCTTAATCAAAGCAAGTGTTATGAAAATAGTGCAAAATGATGCCTTTCTGTTTTCGGCCAGAGAGTCGACTCGACAGTCAAGAAAGCTACGAATGACCGTCCATCGGGTCTGCGTTCATCGTAGCTGCTCCTGTGTTCGGCAGGGGTGTATGCTTGGTTGCACGTAAGTCCATTGAAATTCCAAGCTGTTAACTAACGAAATGGTTTTTATAGAAAATGATCACAACAATCATCAGAAATGCGACTCAATTTTAGCATCCGCAAATTTTTATTAAAAAAGAAACTGATATGCAAAAAAAAAACAAATTTAACAAAAACACCCGAAAAAAAAGAAAACTAATAAAATTCTATGCCTTAGGATCCTCGGCATTCTTCCGCAATCTGTTTTCCATGGCTTCGAGAAGGCGGGCGATTTCATCCAGCAGCTCAGTCAACGCGTTCAGCATTTCGACGTAGACGGCGATCCTTGCTTGCCGGTCTTGCGGGTCTTCGTCGTCTTCTTCGCTGTCCTCGTCTGCAAAAAAGTGAATTTGTATTGTTGTTGCGATTTGCAAGCCTTACCTTCGAAAAACAGCGATTCGTACCGCTTGCCGTGGGGGTCGTTCTTCTCCAAAGGCGGCATAGCGAGTGAACTGGACTGTTGAACTGCAAAAGACGATTGAAAACAGAACAAAGAAAAGAAAAAGTTGGCACGACGAAAACCGAGTGACCCCACGAAATGCGGTCTCTCTGACTTCACCCAGCAATGGCGATCGGCTGTATGCATCACCTGCACTCCAAAACCGCGTTTGCCATCGGGAGCGTGACATTGTGTCCATTTCATGATTTGTGTGGGTGGCATTGCTTTGCAGAAAGTGATCTTGATTTTAGAAAACTGGCGAAAAAGTTGAGGCGATTGTGACTCACTATTGAACCAAACATCTTCATTTTCAAAAAATTCTAATGTAATGCTTTACCATTATGGCTTTATGACAAAAGTCATTGACGCCAATAAACTGGCATTTAAGAATGCGCTATTATATTTATACATTTGCACTTTTTTCTCAAGATGTACCACCAAAACGTATTTTAATGCTTAGATTGTGATTCTAAGTTTTTTGCCATCAAGTTATCATTGCATGTTTTGACTTTTTTTCGTTTTTTGATAAAATTGTTGGAATGAAGCGCATTAGTTGAAGTTTTTGGGGGTTTATTGGTATCAGATCTTTAGTAAATAGTTTTTTCAAACAAAAGAAGTTTCATTGTATCGGTTACTGTTTTTTGAAAGTTTTTAATAAGAAAATCGGACTTCTTAAAATAGTAGTTTCATGTCGTATCAATTCCGCCTTGTTTTCCTCTGTTTTTACAACATGTGCCCATCAAAAGCGTCACTTCACGAGCAATCCATGCCCGTAGCAACGTGGCCACCCGTACCTCCAGATAACAACGTCGTCGCTCGTCGACGGCACTTTCCGGCGATTTCCACAGCACACAATGGGCCATGCCGTCGAGTCCCCGTGACAATTGGAAGTGCTGACAGCCTCAGGGGTGCTTCGAATTGCTTTCTCTCCCCCTATCCCATCCGCCCCAGCCCTGAGGGCCTGGAACGGACTATATTTTGTGGGCGGTGAAATCCCCTGTCTTTCCGAAGGTCGCTGAAATCACAAACATCCACGTTGCTCCGCAACAACTTTGCTCCCTTGCGTGTTTTTCGGGAGGCGATTGACGATTTCTGCTCGTTCTTCTTTCGGCACGCCACTGTACAGACCTCCATAGAGGCAAAAGTCCGAAGACAATGCCATCGTCGGCTTCGTACCGTTCAGGCACGCCCATTACTGGTGAGTCTATGAAACTGTGTGTTAACCCCGGGCAGGCTATTGTGTAGTTTATGTATGCAAACAAGGCTTTTGAAACAAAAATCTCATTGTTGGGCATTGGTTTCAACTTTGAATGGCCTTATTTGGCTGTCGTGTTGCCACAATTTTCAAAATCGTCAATTTTACGATTATCGATTGCCATTTCAGGATTCTCCGGCCACATCCCAGGTTCAAAGTGGCAAGTTGGCGGTCGACATTCGGCACTTAATCGGCCCCCTGGCATTAACAATTCTGAAGCTGAATCAGAGAAAAATACGTATGTTTTTTGAACTTCAAAGGGGTAAAATAGCGTTATTTATTCATTATTTACATACTAAAACAATTTTCAAACAACAAAAAACAACTTTTCAACTTTCATTTTCAATACATGTTTGAATCGAGATATCGTCCTCCTCTTTTTCCTCATTGATAATGTCATAGGCTATTCCGGAATCGGATCTCGAATTGCTGGCTTGTCGATTATTGTTGTTTAAATCGACATCGACGAGATGGTAGATGGGTTTTCTCAATGAGAAATCGTCGTCGGTGATGTCCGAGATGTGGGGGCCAAGATTGAGGCTACTGTTGAAGGATTTGATAGGGTCATGTTTGTCGATTGTGGCTCGAACGACGCCGCTGATGGATTTGGCCGCTGCGATTTTGCCTTCGGTTGATGGTTGCATTTGAGGGTTGTATTCATCGTGAAAGACGGCTTCCATGGAATACATGTCTTCAGGAGCGACAAAGAAATGCCGGGCTGAACTTATTTGGGATTCGTCACGGTGGAGAGGGACGTAGCTGTAGGAGGTGTCTCGCTGGACGCAGGGATGTTGGGGTTTGGGCTGCGGGGTGGATGGGGAGGTGCATTTGGAGATGAGGGGAAGGCAGAAGATGGACGTGGAGCTAGAAGGCGGTCATGTTTAAGTGAAATTTAAAAGGTTAAACTTACACGCCGAGTAAAAAGAAGAAAAAACAGGTATAAAGTGCCATAATGGTCTCGAATCGGCGAAAAGCGGTGATCGGGTTCTGAAAGTTACCGTAATCCAGCCTATTTTGAAATTCAGATGATCTTACCTGCGTAGGCTGACAAATAAGTCCCTTCCGATTGACCTCAAACTTATCACTGATAGGCTCACAGAGGGCATTGCTGGCTAAAACAACGTTTCCATCTTCGAAAACGTAAATCTGACTTCCGGCGATACTGACTTCATACTCGCTATCCGTCTTCATCTTCAGACCCGTTCCCTGTGCTGAAATTACTAAAATTAGAAACCCATCTGTTGAAACTTCGAAAAACTCACAAGCATTATTCAAAACCATAACATCACCGCCATGCATCACAATCCTCGAAGTTAGCCACCCATCAATCGCTGACGGACACGATGCCACTGTCTGATAGGTTATATCCACATGACCATGGCAATTCTTATCCGCTGAATCGATAGGAGTCCTGAATTCTGGGGTCGGAACAATAACATTTTCGGGCACCAAGTCGATATTTACCCTGTGGCGATCTGTTACGAAATTGGCTGTCGCTGGGATTTCCGCCCTTGATACTGATTTCGGCACATGGGAAACTGTCGCTGGAAGACCGATTACAGATGCCAATACAATCGCGACGAGACAGAGAATAGGCAAAAACCGCATTCTCGATCGGAGAATTACAATCGACTGTCGCGGGGGCATAGTGTTTAGGCTTTTGTATGACTGACTGTTTGATGCAGATGGGAATTGCAATTTGCGTAAAAAGAAAAGGGAACGCAATAGAAATTACCATTATTTAAAAAGATTTGAACAACGACGTCTTGGACAGAAGTAAAAACTCATATTTCAGCCCTCCCCTCGAACCCGAGCACACAACATTATCAACCTCGACGACCGACTTCATCCCTGAAACTACCGTACCCGGGGCTCTGGTCCTCAGTCAGCGATAGGTTGTCTCTATGCTGCT
>KB455517.1:661370-682433 GCA_000341325.1 Panagrellus redivivus | reverse complement strand
ATCCTCATTTCATACGTGTGTTTTCTTTCACGTGCGCGTGCTTGTCACGTAATAAAAACAAAACAAAAGTAAAAACTCATATTTCAGCCCTCCCCTCGAACCCGAGCACACAACATTATCAACCTCGACGACCGACTTCATCCCTGAAACTACCGTACCCCAACCGACATATTTCAATCCAAGCTTCTTATTTCTGAATCCCATGCCACAGCAACAACCTCCTTACCCAATGCAAGTGCCGGGGACTGGTAATGGAGTGCCGATGATGATGTCTCCGGCCGAGTACACGCAGATGTACAACATGTACGCTCAACAGGCACAATCACAGTCTCAAAACTTCAATGGAAGTGGCTACATGCCACAATATGGATTCAATGGCCCGGGTTACGGTAGTGGCCAACAGAGTTTCGTTCAAGGTGGTCAAAATCGTGGACAACAGAATCGAGCTCCGGCTGGAGGTGGTCAAAATGGTGGTGAACAACGTGGAGGCGGTGGTCAAGCCGCTACAAAAAGTCGAAGTAAATCTGTTCCACGAAGTTTGTTACAACTTTTTAAGAGATCAGAAGTTGAAAAAGTCCTTTCAGGAATCAAAGCCGACGTCAAAGACGTCTTCGGCGGCATCGAAAGTGGATGGTGGTCCGAGGGCCAAGCCCTCAAAAACCTTCGTCGTCATCACAATGGCACCAGCAACGGTAATCTAAACGGAGGCCTCGACGATGGCCACGATGACGGCGAAAACACGACAAGTGTATCTTTCGCCAAGTCTGGCCGAAGCCGTCTATCAGGCCCGTCGAAATGGACCCCCGGTGACGACGATTTCGACGTCCCCGCACCCGGTTACAGTGGCCATGTGCCCGGAATCAAGCAATACGGGGTCGGAAAGCCCTTCACCGTCGCAGCGAAAGACTGCCGCAGAATCATGCATGGCGGTGGCGATGGTGGTCGAAGCAGCACTGAATCCAAACCACAAAGTGATACCGGCGGCAATCGTGAAGCCGCCAATGACCACACGGCCAACACCACCATCTCCTCCTTCCCGGGTGCTTTCAATCCCAACGCCAGCCAAACCTTCATGAATGGATTCAACCCGTATGGTATGATGCCCCAAGGGCAAACGGCACAGGGTTTCATGCCGATGCAAATGCCTAATGGACAAAATGGAACGAATTATCGTTAAACTGAACGAACAATGTGTTTCTTAAACCTTTTCAACAAAACTGATGCATCACGGATCAACCCGTACCAAACCCAACTTTCCCCCAAAAAACAGATATTTTTAGAAATCCTTTCATTTTGGCACGAAATAAAGTTTGGCGTAAATCTCAGCTTGCTTGGAATGTTCCAACTACTATGTAACATAAAATTATTAAAATAACCAACAAATTTACAAATCATCAGGTGTTTCAATTCTTGAAAAACATGTACAGGGGTCCATTGAAGCCGGCAAAACCGACACCGACATCAGCACAGTCACGGAATCCGATTTCTTCGGAGAGGAGATACTCGCAGAAGTTCTCCGGTCGGAAGGCAATCTTTTCACAGTTTGTTTGAAGCAGGTTGCAGCGTTTGGCTGTGTTTTGATAAGATTCAAACGGCAGAACGTCGATCATAAGCCTGCCACTGGGCAGAAGTTGCTTGTAGATCCGCTTGAAAGCACGTTTCAGGCCATCGTCGCCGTTATTCAGGTGGATCCATTTGGCTGTGGCGAGGAGGAGGATTGTGTGGTATTCGGGTTTGACCTAAAAGAACAAATTGAGTGGAAATTTTGTCAAAAATAGGTACAAACTCACATTATCGAGATCAGAATCCTTCTCAAAGACATAATTCTCATTGAGGAATTCAATATTTTCCGGGAAAACCGGTGACTTGGATTTAGCAGGGCCACTAATCGGTCCAAAGCAGTGTTGAAACGAGGTCGGGAATCGAGTGGCCACCTGAAGAAGTTCGTTTTTACGTGTGCAAACAAGCATGGGGGCAACGTTTTCATTGACGTCATTGCAAAAAAAAGTAATTTTAACCAACCTTCAAGTCTCTATCGCAAAAATACTGAATATTCTGCTTGGCGGCCCGGATCAAATGCGGATCCAAATCGATTCCAACAATCCGTGTCGGCAGGAATTCTCTCGCAATGCTAATTGTGAGCAACCCGGAATTGCAGCCAACATCTAGGACATTCTTCTCTTCGAACATGTCTCTGCAGAGGTAATTGAGCCGGTAATCAACAATTCCAAGCTGGGGCTTCGTGCCATAATATCGATTGTAATTGCCGAAGCGATACCGGATTGCATTTTGACGGGCTTTGTCGGATTTGACTTTCGGTGCGGACGAAATTGATGTTGTAGCGGATTCGGTACCATCAGGATGATCAAATGATGTTGAAGACGCCGCGGCGATGGCAGCAGCGGCCTGTTGTTGCTGATGGTGCTGGTATTGCTGCTTCTTCCGGGCTTGGACGATGGAGAATCGGCGCTGGGAGACGAAAACGGGGGAACAGAGCTCTTTGTTGGCTATTTCTTCGTCTCTTTTGTGGTGGCGGCGTTTTCTGAAGATAAAAAACTTTAAAAAACCAAAAAAAAGAACGAAACCAACTTTTTCTTGCAATTCAAACCCAACGGATCAGTCGGATCCAATCCAAGCTCCCCATCTTCATCATCCGCAAAATCTGGGTCGCAGCTTTCGAGATTGAGTGGGTCATGCTTGCTTCCGACGACGAGAAAGGAATTAGGGCCGCATCGGAGACGCTTCTGAGGTAAATGGTTAGAATTGGCTGCTGAAAACCTCCATTTAAACATAATTTTAAAACTTTTAAACAACTTACGACGCCGTTTGATTCCTCGGTTAGGGGCAGTACTTGGTCCTGGTAGATCAGCCATCTAAAACTACAAAATGAAATATAAAAATCAAAAAGAAAGACAGATATGATCAAAAGCGATTATAAAACGCAATCACAACACCAAATAAACACAAATTATATATAAATTATTTCTTTATTCGCCACTATCTATCTAAACAATACAAAATCAACAACCCCGCAGACAGAATTCACTCGGTCTTCTTGTCTTCTTCGTCGTTGCCACGGGCTGAAAAGGAATATAATATTTTTCTTTCTTTTGAGCGATAATAGGACAAACAAACCTTTGAAACACTCGGTCTTCATTACACATTTCATGAAGGACATAAACTCTTCAGCACAGGCTCCGGCTTCGAAATCCTCCTCCTTGTGAGACTTCTGACATGTTGCTGCTTCACGGAATTCAGCTCCACATGGCGAAGCGACGAGATGGCCGACACAGTGGCAGGTAAAGTTGACACTGCCGTCGGGGTTTTGAGGGCCTGGAATTCGGATTTTATATATAAAAAGTGTACTTTAACGGAGGGAAGTGCTTACCAGGGTTGTATCCATCATCTAGCTCGGCCATAGTCAAGTTGGATAAAGATTTGATGTACTCATCCTTGATGGGTTCGAAGAACTCGGCTTCAGAGAGCTCGATTTGCTGAAATTGGACATTTTATATATAATTTTCAAACAATAGGCTGTTATAATCCTCAAAAATGCTGCAGACAACGATGCAAGTCAGTAGTAACGGAAAAGTATAAAGTTTAAGTTTAGTTATAGCCAATTTGAAAGATAAGTTCCAAAAGTTGAGAGAGGGATTTCGAAAGACATAAAATTTTGTAAAAACCCTCACCTGATGCTTGGAAGCACTGCCAGAAGGAGTGGATGCCATCCCTACAGCTGATTAGAAAGCGGAAAGGCTAATTCAGATCAATGAGAGCTCGGAAGATTCGATTCCGAACGCAGCTGACTAACCTTCGAGCTACGCGATTGCGCTTTTTAGAGTAAATACACTCTTACCACGAATTCGATCAGCGTGTCCTGTAAAAAGGGACACTTTTTCTTTTACAATGGCTGTTTCTGGGCCGAGTTTGAATAGATCTTTTTCTTTTGTGCGTCGGGACACAGTGTGGAAGGATGGAAAGTGCGTATTTGTCTGACCAAGACGGCTGTTGGTCTGCTCCGTGCGAAAGCCATTGAGAACCCTTTGAAAAAGGACACTTTTTCCCTTTCATTGGCTGTTTAGGGGCCGAGTTCGAACGGACCAGTTTGTTGTTGTGCGTCGGGATGCGTGTTGAGCGATGGTCGGTGCGTACGTGATGAATCAAGACGGCTGTTGGTCTGCTCCGTGAAATAGCTAATGAAACCTGCCTCAAGGCAAAAAAACTGCGTCAACTTCGACGTTTTTCACTCTCTCGCTCGCATTTCCCCGCTTCCCTGCCTACCCCCAGGCACACTTCCTCTCACAACTCCATGTAATGTGTGTCGCATGAGTTGAAGGCCAACCGAAGCGTTGTTCGATAGTTGTCAACGACGACGACGACGTGCAACTGCTCTGGGCTGGGCTGCCGTCCCCGCCTTGCTTACTTACTTCCCGTCGTTCCCGCGTCTGTGTAAAATGTTTGACGATGGCGGCAGTCTCCCTCGGTCCCTACTATCATTCTCGACGCCCCTCCAAACCCAATGGGCTGGCTGAGGCTGCCGCCGCTGGGCACGTCCGACCCTATTGAACGAAGTTTCTTCGCTGCCGCCGCCATTCGTTGTCGCAGGGGCGAGCAACTTGCTTTCGATTATCATCACGCAAATTGCACGTGTACTCCGTGTTTGACGCTTGTTTTTGATTCGTGAACCCATCTGAATTCCATTAATAGGTTCATTGCTGGTTTTAGCCATGTTGCGCACGGCACAGAAGAGCTCGCCCGCAAAGCGGCAGTTGGTTGCGGCTCTGCGCCGTAATCGCCAGGTTGCCCAAAGCTTCCGACCCATTTGCACTTCCACCGTCGAGTGAGTTTGTTTTTCCGCATTTTGTGTACCTGTAAACGTAAACAAGTAATTTGCAGCAAGAAGCCGATCGCCAAGGTATGGCCGATGATCCAGGGTCTGCGCCCACAGGTCCAATCTGTGCGATTCTATGCTAGTGAGTTTTTTATATTATTTTAGTTTTTACTGCTTTGTGAAGTGCTTTTGCAACTGTATAAAGCCACCTTTAAAGTTTCAAGCATCTCTAAATGGCTCCATTTTCACTATTTTGCACAATTTCAGCCTCCTTCCCTGAGCACAAGACCGTCGTCCTCCCGGCTCTTTCCCCCACCATGGAGACCGGCAACATCCTCTCCTGGCAGAAGAAGGAGGGCGATCAGCTCGCTGAAGGCGATCTCCTCTGCGAAATCGAAACCGACAAGGCTACCATGGGCTTTGAAACCCCCGAGGAGGGCTACCTCGCCAAGATCTTCATCCCGGCCGGCACCAAGGACATTAAGATCGGTAAATTGATCTGCATCATCGTCGACAACAAGGAAGACGTTGCTGCCTTCAAGGATTACCAGCCCCAACCCGAGGATGACCACTTCCCGAAGCCCAAGGCTGAAGCCCGTGAAGCTGGCCCTCGCACTCCCACCACTGCTGCCCCGCCACCAGCCCCGAAGCCGGCTCCCGTCGCTGCCCCGCCACCACCACCGCCAGCTGCGGCTGCCCCGGCACCCGCTGCTGCTGCCCCCAAGAGCACCGAGCGTGTCTTCGTTTCGCCTCTGGCCAAGAAGCTCGCTAAGGAACAGGGTATCGATCTTCACGTACGTGCTTTTTATACATTTTTAACGTTAATCCGATTTACTAAAGCTAAATTTGTTTGCAGAACGTGAAAGGCTCTGGTCCCAATGGCCGCGTCCTCGCTGCCGATCTCGCCAATGCCACCGCTGGTGGTGCTCCCGCTGCCGCTGGTGCCCCTGCTGCCGCCACCGGCCCGGTTTCCGTCGGCTCTGGCGCGGATTACATCGACATCCCGTTGTCGAACGTCCGTAAGACCATTGCCCAGCGTCTGTCGCAGTCCAAGGCTACCATCCCGCACTACTACCTCACCAGCGAGATTGTCCTGGATGACTTGCTCGAGGTCCGTGAGCGTTTGAACGCGCTTCTGGCTGCCAGCAGCAAGGGTGCCGAAGGCAAGCCCACCAAGCTCTCCGTCAATGACTTCATCGTCAAGGCGTCGGCTCTGGCCTGCAAGAAGGTCCCTGAAGCCAACAGCTTCTTCTTTGACACCTTCATCCGTCAGAACAACAACGTCGATGTCAGTGTTGCCGTCAGCACCGAGGGTGGCTTGATTGCTCCCATTGTCTTCGATGCTCATGCTAAGGTAAACCTTTTGCCTTCAAATGGCTCTATTAACGGTCTAAATCTGTCCAGGGTCTCGCCACCATCAACTCCGAAGTCGCTGCCCTCGCCGCCAAGGCCCGCGCTGGCAAGCTCCAGCCCGCCGAATACCAAGGCGGCACCTTCACCGTGTCCAACCTCGGCATGTTCGGAAGCGTCTCCCAGTTCTCGGCGATCATCAACCCGCCCCAGTCGTGCATCCTTGCCATCGGCTCCGCCACCCCGAAGCTCGTCCCTGATGAGGAACTCGGCTACAAGACCGTCCAGGCCCTCTCCGTCACCCTGTCCTGTGACCACCGTGTCGTTGATGGCGCTGTCGGTGCCGTCTGGCTCAAGCACTTCAAGGAGTACCTTGAGAAGCCGCACACCATGCTGCTCTAGGTTCGAAAACACATTGACTTTCTCAAATCCCTACTACTACCCCGTAAATTCAAGACACACGTAGAGACCTAAATCGCGATATTCTGTTTTTTTAACATCGATTCGTACGTAGCAGCCGGTTGTTTGGCCAAACCCTTTCAATTGTCAGTCCTTAAGTTAATTCCCCCCGTTTTCCTCTCCCACAAAATGCCCGATGAAATGTGCTTAGTTTAATTTAAGCCATCATAATTGGTGCACTTTTAATTTAGGTTTTAAATAAGTACGATAATTAAAGCTAATACTGTCTTTTTCTGTAGAGAATTGTTTCCAATTTCATGTTTTCAAATCTTTCTATGTTTATGTAAAGTGGCCACCGTAGTTGTTGAGTTGCTCTGCCGATTGCTCACCTACGCGCTGATCATTTTTAATCTTGGTTAGAAGACTGGTAATAGACACTGATATCGATAGCGACACTTTATCAAGACAAAAAGAGCGTATGCGTTCAAGTTCAAGGAGAGCAAAAGTTTACTTCTTCAGGTTTTATGGAAGAGGGTTTGAGTTTTCTTAAGTTTTCGATGGTCGAATTCTATAATTCCGTATTGAAAAATTGAAATTTCGTCTTCGGATGCGTGGATTGGATGGGTTTAGTTGGCGGCCGACCAGTCGATCTTGCCCTTGTTGGTGTTTTCGACCTGAAAAGTTACATTTGAAGGGCTTGTTGACATTGATTCGTGTTAATTTGATGATTGATTTTGTTTGCGAGAGGCTGTGTACTTGCGTTTGACGCTTTCAAAAGTTCACTGTGAAGTCGATCGAATCACATCAGTTGACCCGTGTTGCACCCGGGGGCCTAATCGACCACTTTTGCAATGCTCCCTTTTTGTTGAGAGCAAAAATATTTGCTGGAGGCACCCAACAAACATAGACACTGCCTGCCCTGAGGGTCGGGGAGGAGACTTTCTTCTCGAAACGTGCATTTCACGAAGAATTTGCCTTGAACCTCGGCAGCCATGGCACACCACGTTCAAACACTTGTTCTTTTTCGACAACCAACCCTTTCTTTCCTTTTTTCTGCGACCAACAAAACAAAAGTCAATTCTGATCAGTGAACCGACGTAAGTTGTGATTGATCCGTCGTGACGGACAGGCCCTACCTCTGTTGAAGGAAGCCCAGGTGAAAAACATGATTCGTGCAACCCCTAGAGGCATCAAAAAACGAAAAAGGGGTTTGAACTTTTTGATCCTTGCCCTTTTTATTCATCAAAACCATCTCATGCCGCATAAAAAGCCTTCAAATAGCGTTCCCGTCGAGACCGACCACCGTCTTCACTCACCTCGCCGAGACTGTACTGCTTCTTGCCGACATTCTTCAAGTTTTGGCGGAGATCAACCTTGTTCGGATGGCCCTTGTTCTTCTTCAGCTTGTCGAATTTGCCCTCCGTCTTCGAAACCTTCTTCAGTGTCGGCTTGACGAACTTGCCGCGCAGATCGTTAACCGCAATGGTCAGCTCGTTGATCTCGAAATCCTTCTGACGAACGGCATAGTTCATGTCGTAGATGTCACTCTCCAATTGGAGGATACGTGCAGCAAATTCTTCAGCAGTCTCTTGCGCATCTTCTGAAATGGAAGGCGACGCGATTACATGTGACAGGGAAAGGTTTTTTTGATCAAATTTCATTCAGTTGAACATGCACTGTGACGTGTGGTCCAAAAGGGCCAGCAAAGACTGCGCCGGAAAAGGGTTGAAAGAACGAATTGGCTAAGCTACGCCTTTCAAATGGCTTTGAGGGGCTTTTTTACAGACGTGACAACTGCAAAGTTACGGCCAAGACAAGCAATGGCAATTTATGTTGGTTTTTGCCAAGGGCATGCCAATAGCCATTGAATTTGGTTGAAATGTCTGTTAAAAAGGGGTCATTGACGGGAAAATGTTGCATTTCAGGCATGCAGACATGACATTCACGTGAAGAGGGGCTGTTCTAATGGACTAGAGAGACTAAAGGTTGGGTTAAAGGATGCTAATATGGATAGGGTGTCACGCCATGCAGCGCTAATGACCTCGAACCGAGTGTTCCAAAACTTTTGTGACAAAATAGCATTTTGAATTCATGAAATCTACTTTTTTCAAAATTTTGTAAAAGTTAAATTGATAAAAACCCACCCTCATCCATGGCATCCAAATCCGGCAAGGGCAAAATTCGCTTTTGAAGCGTCTGAGCACGTTCCTGTTCACGCTTCCGTTGCTGTTGCTTCAAATCTTCGGCGGCCTTCAACATCAACAATTTGCGAAGCTTCTTCTTGCGTTCCGGCGTTAGGAAACCCTTTTTGGCATTCTTCATGCGACCAGCTTCCTCCAAGCGCTTGCGCACTTCGGCCTTTTTGCGTTCGCGCTCCTCGGCGGCACGGCGCGCGTCGTCTTCTTCGTCCTCGACTTCCTCGTCCTCTTCTTCGTCATCGTCGAGTTCGGCCTGAGGGCCTCCATATTTCAGGAGTTCGTCGTCGATTGGGGTGTAATCTGACATCTGGAAAGAGATAAAAGTTTAAAAAACCTTCAATTGGGGTACTGTAGCTATACGGTAAGAACCGGATTACGGTAGAAATGTAAAATGTGGCAAAAAAATCAGATTTTACGATGAAAGGACAGTAAAAAAGGGCAGATGGAAGGGAATTTAGACAATTTAGCGATGAGAAAGAAGCGTATCAAGGCTCTCATCATCTTTCTGGAAACACCGCGCAACGGTAGAGCCATTTGATAAGTGCAAACAGAAGGGATAGGCCGATCCCTTTTGCTATATCTTGAGATAGACGTGACAACGCTTTCACTTATTCTGCAGATCTCAGGAATGGAGGGAGCTTAATTCGCATTCTTCAGCTTTTTCGCGTCGAAAAAACGGAGGAAAAGTCGGATTCAGCGCACGGAAATCGAGCCTCGACAGACACACCTCAAGTATTTGTTTATCCATCCTTTCCAGAGCCACGGATTAAGCCTATCTCAACTGGGATGAACCGATATCGAGGTGCAAGCTGCGCAAGACTGAAACTCACGCAGCACCCAGCCTTAGGGTCCCAGCTTTATAAAATTCCGTCCCGCAATGAATGTGGGCGGCGGTAAAGGCCTTTGTTTTTCCACATCCACATCCCATCCCCATCACGATCCATCCTCCTCGAGCAATGTTGTGGGGGCCGGTGGCCAAACTTGAGAAAACTTCAGGTATGTACATTGGGACCACGGTGCGCGAGGTACCTACCTTGCAAGCTTGCACGTTCGTGATCGCTCAAATGGTGCACCACCACGTCAACCTTGGCCTATATATCGGTAAAAAATGGGCTCCACCATGTCCCCGGAGGCCACCTGACAATGCAAAAATCTACTTCAACCATCATTTCTCGACTCATCTTTCCACAGTTTTAAACATAGCTACCAGCATTGTCACCTTTATTTTGTCAATTTTCACTTTCACATGTGTAAGTTAAAGCTATTTCTATATAGCTGTCAGCAGGCAGCGAAGCACCATCATCAATTGCACACAAACTGTGAAACTAAAGCTTTGGGATCGGGGAATGGGTTGTCCGGAGGGCTATTCTTCGAACAATAAGCATAATAAAGAAGGAAACAAACATGAATGTTGCGGAAAACCCGAAAGTGTATGCGATCTTTCGCCCAAAGGAAGTCAGCGGTGGAAAAATGGTAATAACGTTGTACTCGTCATGGCTGAGGTATCTAAGTGCAAAATTATCCTGACAATGACCTGAATTAAGCCAGCTTTCAACAGCGGGGGCGGTAAATTGGGGGTGAGGACCGGGATGGGCGAAAGCTGCGCGATTTGAGAGGATCGATGTGCAGAGTTCGCAAGCAGCGGTCGTGGGGGCGGTTGTTTTGAGGTAAGATTTGGTCCAGTTGAAGTAGCTGAAATGGAGAAAAGTCAAATTTGTGTATAATTTTAAAATTTGTGAGGTTTTGACATTTGAATACGGTAGTTTGCATATGTGCGAATGGTAAAAGCGCGTTTCAACACTTGTGCGAATGTGAGTTTTTTTGGTAGTGCATTTTGTGCGAATGGCCAAATAGCTGCTATTGTTTTAGCGTGCGAATTGCCAAAGCACATTTGCAGACAAAAACCGCAAAATCATTTCAAAAAACATTTTATAACAGTTTCAATGTTAAAATAAGAAAAAAGATATTTTCACCTTCGCTGCCAAAATCTCATTCAAAACCTCAAAAACCAACCCTTCATACCGCCTCTCATCCTCCATTAGCCGATACAAAAACACAGCCAACTCTGCGGCACTGCTAAAGTCGTCTACCGCGATGAAGCTATCCCCTGGAGCCACTTGTGCCACAATCTGCCTACTTAAAACAACCGGCACTATCAACTCTTTCATCCGCCAGAACTTTTCAGTCACATAATCCTCACAGATGGAATTTTCAAATGACAAATGGAAATAATGATCCCGAATTGCTTGTCTTTGGCATTCTTCATCACATGGAGAATCACTACACGACCCAAGTACTGTCACTGGAATGTATTGCGACAACGCTTCGATATAGACTTCGCGTTTTGAGGGGGTCGAGCAATGTGAAACTAACACTAATAGGGGTTTTTTCTTTGCTAATATCGCCTCGCGGACCTGGAAAACACCGATAAACAATAGAAAATAGAAAAACCACAAACCTCCGATACATTGTAGTAAGTGTCTTTATGTGAACTTGGAGAAATGTTCACAAAACGGTCATATGGACGTTTACTGTTTAGGGTGCCATTACGGTAGCTCAGGACGTAATCAAATTGATTCAACAAATTATCGCTAATTTCAGTGTTGACGGGGGATTCCATTGTGAATAATACTGTAGGGGTTTGGCGACAATGAAGGGTATCAGTGGAAACGTCTGGGATGTTTCGATGGTGGTAGACTAATACGTCGGCGTTTAGATTTTTAGGGCTGAAAAGTTGGCATTTGGGGTTATCAATGGATGGATCAGGCTTACTCGTAATCGTTAACAAATTCACAATCATTATTGCAGTTATCATAGCCCAAATCAGATGTCATTGGTGACCCGAAAAAGGTCGTTTTAAACATTATTACAGGCTTGACGGATTCTGATTTTGGGGCTACATTCTGAAAAACGGTTGTTTTGAAATCATTTTTTTGAAATTTAACAGCGAAAAAGAACAAACCTCGCAAGTTTCACCATCTTCACCCGATCTATCAGTCACAGTAAACCGAAAAAGCATCACAAAACACGCAAATAACAACAATCCTGTCACCACTCTTCGCGCAACAATCAATTGCGCTCTTCCAGAAGCCGGGTTCATCATCAATTTAGCCAGGAATCTATTAACAAGGCCAATGAAACAGAAGCATGTTATGAGGCCGTATATCTTCGAAATACTTCTGAAAACCCAAACCGAATAGGATTACATGGTCAAAACAGCGCGACACAGATTACCGCTTACTCAAAAAAAACCTCAACGATTTAAACTTAGTTTGGCAGTCAGATCGATTGGCTACATCCACAGTCCGAAAAGTAAACAAAGTTTTGAACTGATTCGATTTTTTCGGAAAACAAAGATGATAGACTTTTTGTTTGGACATGTCACACCGGGGCTTATGTTGGTTACTTAGTCAGTTTTAGTTAGTAACCAAAGGACGGAAGCCTTTTTGTTGCTAAGGGCAGTCATAAAAAGTCAGGGGATGGGAAAGTCGCGCAAATGGGGTGGGTTGCCAAGGGTAAAACGCGGGCAATTTGTTGGCTTTTATAGAGAGGGTCCTGAAATGTGAGACTGGCAGCTGAAAAAATAAAGGAAAACTGATTTTTGATTATATTTGCACGGATTTGTGCAAAGTGTGGCACTAAAAAATGCAGATATGGGTTCAAGTTTACTGTAGGTCAACATTAAAGCACAAATTAACTTGAAATTCCTATGAGCAGAATCAAATCAGCTGTCGAAAATGATCTTTTTCACTAAAATGGGCCACGTCAAGCTCCCCGTCAGACAGAAACTAACCACAAAAGACTTGTGAAACAGTCGCTTATCACAACGTAAGAAGGAGCACTGATAGCTAACGCCGCAGCCGGTCGCTGACCAGTATACATTTATCGAGACAGCGTACGGTGACGTTCAGTTAGACCCGTGTCTTTCATTCCGTCAAATTTTATTCTCTGATTCAGAAGAGGTGATTCAAATTAGGCTAACGGGCAACGGCCGCGTTTATGTAAACGCTTTTTCAACGCAAAATTTTTTTATTTTTGGCTGAAAGGTAAAATTAGAAAGAATGCCGCCCATCATGGACGTCTTTGGCTTGCTGATGTTATGAAACTGAAAAGACGCTAACATTGAAGTCGTCGTTTTATTTGGGCTCTGTTTGATATCTTTCATCGGCGCAGTCATCATTTGCTTTTGCGAAGCAATGGCGAGACTACCTCGGCAACCCTTCTTTACGATGGCTTGAGACCGGAGATACAGCGAAAAGGTAAACAAAAAAAGTCGAAAGTGACACTGCTGATGCATAATATTAGCTTGCTTGCCATCTGCGCACACTTCTTTCACTGTTTTGGGAGCTTCATTCTTGTTTGTAACTTTAAGACAGTTGACAATTTGTATTCTTTTAAGCTTTTGTAATTACATACAGTGGGTCAAATGTTCATTTGTAGTTGGGCATAGAGTGAAAAACAGTGTGCTGCAAAAGTTATAATAATGACGCATGAAGATAAGTACCAAAAACACACTTTTTTCCTTCAATTGAAAGTCAAACAAAAAACTTCACCCTTACTCATTTCAAAAACAAGTCATTGTAGCATGATATCACACTTTGATGTCCCTCTTATCTTATCATTTCCACATGTCCCACCTGTTTGGTCCCGCACCTCGTCGAGGGACCTCATACAATTACTCATTTTAATGAGCTTCAACCACCATTGCACTTGGATAAATGCATTCAACCTTAAATTCTCGGTAAATGTAACACATCAGAGTTGAATCTGGTTGTATTTTACTGACTAAAGTGTGACCACTTTTTGCATTTTAAGACTACGCTATACTCTGAATTCAAAATGTATTTGTACGCCATTCAAAAATATAACAAGTCCCCAGTAGCCCAATTATGAGCTTCGACACAGAAAGCGCATTTTACAGGTTGGTCCCCAGAAGACGCGCCAACGCGACACCGTCCCGCCAATTAGGTCATGAGAGCGGCCATTTAGCCTTGAGTGAGTCTAGTAATTATCGCGAAATAGGAAAAATATACCTATTCGTAGTATGCTGAGCAAAGTATGTTCCGTAAAAAGTAATGCTTTTAGCGTTAACTACTCACTTTCGGCATAAAAAACGGTTTTTAGTAACGTTGAAAGGGGGTGTCCCGCGCACGACATTTTCAAATCTACTTTATTTTGAACTTTCATAAAAAAATATATAAGTTTTTGGTTTTCCTTTCCTTATCTTGTTGGTCATCAGTATAACGCCTTTTTTTAAAAACAGAATATGCATTACTGCATAACAAAATGAGTAATTACAAAACGAAATGGACTATCTTTGTTTTTAACATGACGCTTTTTACTATTGCTGTGCTACTCATTTAATTTGTAAATTACATCTAAAAACACCAAAAACCGTCATAACACAACATTTTATGATCATCGATTTTTGTTTTCCAAATTTGAATATTTTTGCGCATCACATTTTGGTGTCCTATTTTCGCTCTTTATGCATTCGTGACGTAGTTGACCTTCTTCGCCGATTTCGAAATACCCGCCACATGTTTTTGCACAACATTACCGTTTCCCGCGGACGCTCCGCCCCTGTTTACGGTGCATCGATCAATATGCTACATGCCCCGCCCCTTTGACTGTGAATTGCGTACCTGCTTCGGGCATTGCCGCATCCAGATAATGTCCGCATGCGCGTCCGGTTTATTTATTCATTCTTTCAATTCTCGGGTCCAACACGCGGTCGTCATTTCGCTTCCTCTCTTCCCCTGTCTCCCGAACGCGCCAAAATGCTCGCGGTCATATTTTTTGCGTGGTTTCTCCTTCGCCACCGGCGGCCGGCTGCTTGGCGGCTTTCCAAGAGCCCCCGTGGCTGCGAGGGCCGTCGACGGCCGCAAAATGTTGTTCGTCGACGACCGGAGTGAGACGGTTTTCGCTATTTCGCTCCCAAGTTAGTTACAACATTTCTGTTCGGTCGTGAGTGGTTGTGCGCGTATTTTGCTCTCTCCTATTATTATTTGATCTCCGTGCTGTGCTTTTCATGGCTTTTCGGGTCCCTCATGCCATCCGGGCAGCCTTCCACTCCTGTGGCCTCGCGGTTGAAGCATTTCCATCCAAACCCCGTGACATCCACTGCCAACGCGACAGCAAAAAAGCTAGCTTCTTCTATCTTATCGATTTTACCCTCCATTTCTAAATTCACCTATTTTATTCAAATTCCCCACTTTTTCACAATTTTTTCAACTTTCACATTTTCTCCACCCCGGCCTAATTCCCTCCAACCCATTTCTTTACAATATTTTTACATTTTACCAGAATTACGGTATTTTATCACCTCGTATCAATAGCTGCTTTCACTCCAAATCCCTATCCCCGCGCGGCCGGTCTCGCCCAGACTGCACACACACACGGTATCCTTTCCTTTCGCCATCCGCCCGTGTGTCCTAACCAGCTGCGACGCCAATGCTCCCCGCAGCGTCCGCGAAGACAACAGCAATGTGTGGGGCGCCTCGCACTCAGTTATTGATTGCTTTCTCTCTTGGCTTCAGACGTGTTTTCCCGATGCGCGCGTGCTTTTTCGCATAAATTACCTCGATTCCGTCCGATTTCCTTCTAATTTTCGGCCATTTTCCAGTAACCTCGACCACCATGGCCCGTACCAAGCAGACCGCGCGTAAATCGACCGGAGGTAAGGCTCCCCGTAAGCAGCTCGCGACCAAAGCCGCCCGTAAGTCCGCGCCGTCAACCGGTGGCGTCAAGAAGCCCCATCGCTACCGTCCGGGTACCGTTGCCCTGCGTGAAATCCGTCGTTACCAGAAGTCGACCGAGCTCCTCATCCGCAAGCTGCCCTTCCAGCGTCTCGTCCGTGAAATCGCTCAAGATTTCAAGACCGATCTGCGTTTCCAGAGCGCTGCTATTGGAGCTCTTCAGGTTTGTCGATTTCCGCCTTCATTTCGAGCAAATGTTTACAAAATGTCTTTCAGGAAGCTGCCGAAGCCTACCTCGTCGGTCTTTTCGAAGACACCAACCTTTGCGCCATCCATGCCAAGCGTGTCACCATCATGCCCAAGGGTGAGTTGGAGCTTTTTATATTCTCCGCGTCGATTTTTGCAGTTTGACTTTCGACAAACCTTAACCTTGCCCCGTTTTCAGACATCCAACTGGCTCGACGCATCCGTGGCGAGCGCGCTTAAAGCGTCGATTCGCGAACGGCACCACCGTGGACGGTTTCAGATCTCACAACACCTCCAATGTTTCGACTTTTACGTCACAGCTTTCGTCGATTTTTGAATCCGTATTTAACCCACTTCTTTTTGTGCATCCTTTTTTGTTAAGTAATCTTTCTTAAATTTTCGTCTACAGGATGTTTATAAAGTTTTCATTCCTTAGTCAGTTTTGTTCTTCTATTGTTTCCTATCCTCCTGTCTAACTACCCATACCCAAGAGTATCGTCGGCCCCCTCTGGCAGTGTTCCTCCACGTAGCCCTCCACTGCTGGTCAGAGCGTTCTTTTCTTTTCCCTTGCAATGTTGTAGCACTTTTTCCTTCCCTTCCTATTGGCTCTCGTAATTGTTCATTTTCTAAGCTAATACATTTGATGTAAACTTTTTTCCTATTTGTGAAGGTTATCATTGGAGAAAGGGGGAGAGTTTGGATCGGATGTTGTATTATACCATGTAATAAAGAGCACGAGACCTATACGATTTGAAAAGAGGGGCCGAGGAAGTGGCGGCGTGACAGACGCACGGCCGCCGCGGGCGAGCAGAAGCCGCCGTCGGCAATGACACTTGCTCGCGAGGAGCCGGCGGGTTCATCGAAAAAGTGGGTGGCAAATGCGCGTTCGCAGTTTGATGGCCGCCGAGGGCGCTCCTTTTTTGCGCTCTTCCCATGTGCGCGTTTTCGCATTTCGTCGTCACACACATCAGCAAAGCTGTGATGTCGGTGCAAAACAGGGGCAACAACAACCTGGGCACTGCGCCAGCAAAATGTGCGTCACGGTGGTCGCGGAATCAATCGATATGCACATTGATCGGTCAAGGCTGCGCGCGCTTTTTTGACGGCGCGTGTTCACACTTTCGCGTGCCAGTTCGTACCTCTATCGTACTATCAAACTTTACGATAAAGCTTTTTGGGTATACAGTATCTCAAATAGGTACAATTATGAAAAATGGTGCAAAAAACTGAAAAATCTCAAATTTTGTAAAAACTTCATTTCTTGTCAGCGCCACGAAAATCACATCCACAACTCACAAAAAAGCCATTTTACTCCTGTTCCTGGGCTTGCGCCTCCTCCTTCTTACGGCGCTGAGCCAAAAGCTGCTGGGTCAGACGAGCACTAAAGTCAACGAACATGGCATCAATCTGTTTGCGGACTTCGATTTCGACATCGGCCAGACGCTCCTCAACCCGACTGATGATCGTTTCTCGAAGGGGGCGTTGACGCGGGGCACCCGGGGTTCGGATCGGTGTACGGTGCATCGCCGTAGCAAACCTCGGAGTTCGAGGCGGCGTGGGGCCAGCGTTCACTGGGGTCCGTGGCGGCGACGTGTCCACCTTCAGTGGGGTGCCCTTCTTGGAGGAGGCTTTGCGGGTGGTCGGTGGGGTCTGAAGTCGCCAAACTTTCACCAAACTTCCAATTGGGTACCCACCTTGAAGGCAAACTGCACCATCTCCTCCTCCTCCGGCTTCTCCTTCGAAATCCCGATATCAGCGAGCAAGCGACGAATCTGCGGTGCCTGCATCTCGGGGCCCTGGTTGTTGCCCAGCAGGAGATGGCGACGATTCGCCATTTTCGTACTCAATAAGAACCCAAAACACCCTCTTCGCCACCCCGATCTCTACCGTATCCAAACACAGAAAAATTAGCATTCATATAAAAAAGGACACAAAATAACGCTAATTTTTCACGAATTCATATCAGATTTAAAAAAACACTCCATATCAGTTAACAAGGCAGATTGGGCAAGCATTTCATATAAAAAACGTGCAAGGAACCACTTTGCGAAGAACAAGATTAGCCTGTCTTGCCATCAATCCATATCAGTAAGTAAAAGACTAAAGAAAAGAAAACAAGTCTCCTGGCATGAAAGACAGAGAGTTGATACCCCACAGAGAAAGTTAGTCATTTTAGCATCATTATTTGTGGTCGACATGGATCATTTCTTGACGGTTGAAGCCAAGCGAGGCAAGAGTGTGATTGCCATGGGCTTCGAAGGTGTACTCGCGACGGGGGTAGGTTAATACGAAGATGTGATCACGAGCGTTGAGACCGCGGCCTTCGATGAAGGTGAAGATGGCCTGAAAGAAGTGGATTAGATGGTTCAAAGCTAAGAAAGTGAGAGAAACATACCCTCAATGGCGTCGTATTTGGGACAGAGATCTTCTCGCGTTCATTATTCGGCAATCGTATCATCATTTGAATCTGAGGCGTCGTGGAACTCGCTGGCGGGATCAAGTTTCGCCATTCATCGGGATCGACGGTCGTGACTCGGGTGGTGTTGTTGCAGAGTTCGTTGATTTCTGGCATCTCCTCATCGACGGTGGCGGCGGCAGACGCGACCGGCGGATTGGCACCTGATCGGGAACGCTTTTGAGATGGAGTGCCTTCAGAGGCGGCTTCGATCGGGGAAGCTGCTCTCCGCTTCTTGCCCTTGGGCTTCTTCGGGGGCGGAGTATCGGCCCTAGCAGCAGCCTCGGGCTTCTTGTGGCCAAATTGCTCAGCGAAGGCATTGTCATAGGCTTCGTAGTCGGGGTACTTGTCGAGGAACGTGGTTACTGTAATAGAAAGGTATTACAATCACGAATTCAAAAGGCATAAACCCACATTGCTCCAAGAAGCATACAGCATCCTTCAACTGCGTAATCCGGCCAACAAGCTCACCCGTCCTCGGATCGACGATAAAAACAGCCGGAAACGACTTGATTTCATAATAGGCTGCGACCCGTTTGCAGTCGGGAATGTTGTCAGAGACCTGCCAGAAGAAGAAGTTCTTCTGAAGGATCTCACGGACCATTTCCTGGGACCAGATGTCGCGATTCAGGCAAGATGAGGCGAAGCACGTGGCGCCCTGGATGAAATTGACATTGAAATCGACTGAACTGACGCAGAATCGCTTCTCCTTACCTGCAGATTCGCCAACAACCACAATTTCGAAGCCGTCGCATTCGCCCGAGCAGATTCCCATGGCCCGATGAAGGTAATGTCCACCGGAGGCCGATACATCGCTTGCAGGGTCTGATTCTTCCTGGCTGCTTCGGCTGCGGCACGAGAAGTACCATTGGCGGCCGCGTTGCGTAACATGGCTTCCTGCTGCTGGGCGAGAAGCTGATGATCATGGGCAGCCGCGGAGAAGACTGTTGGCGCGGCTCGGGACATGCCATTGTCTATAAAGGAATGGTTTATATATAAATTTGTAATTGGACTTGATTTACAAAACACTTACGCCACGTCTGTGCAAAGCTTTCATTGACCAAAGTTCCACGGACTCGACCCATCGGTCGACGGACACCATTTTCGTGTTCCGGCAAAGCATGGGGCTGACTGGCCATCGGCGGAGCATAGTTCCTCGAACTCGATCTCGTCGGTTGCTGCCGATGACACGAAGAAGAAGGTCCATTGGATGCGCGACCATTAGCCGTCGACGAACTCGGCTCACTGTCCATCTCCATGTCCTCGTCATCGATGACTACAGGGTCACGTGATCGGCCTCGACCATTGCTACTGCTGCTGGCACCGGCACTGCCACTACCATTAGCCGTCGGCCTTGAAGAAGCCCGATTCTGCATCTGGAAGTAGCGATCGGCCGCGCGTCCGACATCATTATCATACATGAGGATGTACTTTTTGGCTTCGGTCTCGTCACTGCAGCCTGAAATGACACACAATTATATATCGCAATCAATGATAACGCTAATTAGTTGCCACAGTGACCCCGAGAAAGGCAAACATACCCGTAAAGTCGACAAATTGCGACAACGACTCGGGATTGATGGTCGACATGGCAGCGGCGACGGAGGTCAGTGATGACAATTGAAATCACCGGGAGTGTGGAAGACGGTCGTCGCAGTCGTCGAAACAGCTTCTTCTGGAAGTTCTCGAAGCTCCTACGGATTCGGAATGACACTGGACAGTGCTTGTTAGTAGCGGTGTCGGTGGTGGCGCTGGTGAAGAGAACGAGCGAGCGGGGATGACGGCGAGCCAAGGCCGAATGCAAACGCCGCGAGTGCACAACGAGAAAAACCAATAACAGCGCACTGGGAGCAGGAACACACCACACGCACAACTCCAGTCAGTCGGGGTTAGGGGACACTTTGCCAGACACGTGATTCAGGGTGGCGCGTTGGACTTGGGTTTGAATTTTGAAACTAGGAGTTGGAATTCTTTCTTTTTCCTTTCGTTTTGCGTTTTTCAACATTGACTTTTAACATTTTTTATAAAAAATCAAATTGATCAAAAAACTTAATTTTTTAAAATTCGAAATGCGTTTTTTTTTAACTTTTTAAAGTTTTTTTTCCTCAATAAATGTCAACAATAAAGCTAATGGTACTTTTCACCTCAATAAAGCCAAATTTTATTTATTTATGTTCCCCTTTCGCAAGCCATTACCCTCAAACCCAAGCCCCAAACTTCCATCATTAGCCCATCTTCAGATGCATCATGATAGCCCAAAGACGTCCTTTCATACTCCCGTTATCTCCGTACATTGCTTGACCGCTCATGCACCCAAAGTTTATCGATCATGTGTCGCGCAACTCCATTTTGTCATCTAATGTAATACATATCTGGGTAATGGCCTTGATTCAATTGCCTTTCAAGCCGACTTCGGACTGGTCAGTCTTCGTCAGTCCCCATTCCTCACAATCAGCTTTGCTTCTATTCCTTCTTTGGATCCAATGCAGGACCATAAACATTTATTTATTGTCTGAAGAGGGGAAAGGAACGTTTTTCGGATAGCCTTCAACTTGCTACACATTTGCCATCCATAACGATCCTCTTCGATAGCTTTTGATCGACACCGAACTAAACGATGCCGCAACAAGCTTTCTTGTAAGCAGTGTTGCACGGCGAACCGGATTTCGAACCAAAACACCCGAACCAAACGAACCGAGTCGGTTCGGCTTCGGTTCGGCATAGATAAAGCTTTAACGGTATTAATACAAAAACACTATTTAACAACAGTAAATAGTTTATTTTAGTTTATTTTTATGAGCCCTGCTAAATTGTAAGGACAGTATCGCCATACTGGCCGTGGTTCGGACCGAACGTGCAACACTGCTTGTAAGCAATACTGGCATT
>KB455517.1:624875-657840 GCA_000341325.1 Panagrellus redivivus | reverse complement strand
TTCATACGTGTGTTTTCTTTCACGTGCGCGTGCTTGTCACGTAATAAAAACAAACAAACAAACAAACAGTTATACGTAGTTACACAACCAGGACTTTTCATTATGTTTCAAAATGTAAATATTTGATTGAAACTGTTTTATTGTCCTGGTTTATTTCCGCTTTATTACGCAGTACTTTATACTCTAGATCAGTTAAATAAGTTTATGTAGTATTTTTGTTTGCCTTTATATCTAGTGGTGATAATAAACCATGTGCAAACAATCTGTAACGTTGATGACATTATGAGACATGATGATTAAGTGTTTACAAGGAAGAAGAGCAAAGGTTAGGGAGATCCTTGAAATGTTATGCAAAAAATTGTTTGAACAGATGAATTTTTAATATGACGATTCCCTTATACTTTCGTCACTGAGCACACGGAAGACGGAACTTGATAATGACCAAAGCGCTAAAAACTGAAAGCACATAGACGGATTTGTGATAAGGAGGGTGGTACAACTGCAGACTATAGCACAGAGTGCTGCTGAAAGCGAACAGTGATAAGCGCACAATGCTTTTCAGTATAAAAACGACGATTAGGCAAGTTTCAGCTACATTGCGGTGAGCCATTAATGATGATTGTGACCTATCGTGGAAGGTGCTCTGCTCTTTAAAATTAATGATGAGTTTTTCAGGGTATGGCTTCCAACACTGCTTTCGCGCTTCTGGCGCTCGTCGCCTTCGGCGCTGTTGCTGAGGGTATCATCCGGTGAGTAGAATGTGGCAAAATGGAATCGGAATAAAGACATATGTTGGTTTCAGTGTGCCTATGACCAAGGTCTCGCACTCCCGTAAAGCTTACAAGAACAACTTGGTCGCCGAGATGTTGAAGCAAAAGTACGTCAAGGGACACAAATTCAACAACCTCGCCTACAACGAGGGCCTTAGCGACTTCGAGAACGCTCAGTACTACGGTACCATCACTCTTGGCACCCCGCCCAAGAACTTCAACGTTCTTTTCGACACCGGTTCCTCCAACTTGTGGGTCCCTTGCCACGGCTGCCCCATCACCAACATCGCCTGCGACTTCCACAACCAATTCGACTGCAGTGCCTCCTCCACCTGCACCAGCACCGAAGAGCCCTTCGCCATCCAGTATGGTACCGGCTCCATGGAAGGCAAGGTCGTCGATGATGTCGTCTGCTTCGGCTCCGGCTCGTCTGGGTACTGCACTGACAACACCCAAGGCTTCGCTTGCGCCACCAAGGAACCCGGACTTACCTTCGTTGCCGCCAAATTCGACGGTATCCTCGGTATGGGTTGGGACACCATCTCTGTTGACAAGCTCGCCCAGCCTATGGACCAGATCTTCAACAACTCCGCCATCTGCAAGAACCAGGTCTTCGCTTTCTGGCTCAACCGTAACCTTGATGGTAACGCCGTCGGTGGTGAAATGACCCTTTGCGATACTGACCCGGCCCACTACACCGGTGATATCGCCTGGGAGCCCCTTACCGCCACCGATTACTGGCGTATCAACCTTGGTGGCATCCAGATCAAGGGCCAACAGATCACTGGCTCCATCGCCGCTATCGTCGATACCGGTACGTCCCTCATGGCTGGCCCCACCGACCAGGTTAAGGCTATCCAGAAGGCTATCGGTGCCTTCGAGATTGTCAACGGAGAGTACGAAGTCCTCTGCGAGTTGATTCCTCTTCTCCCCACCGTCACCTTCACCCTTGGTGGCAAGCAATTCGATTTGACCCCTCAGGATTACGTCCTCAAGGTAAGTTACTGATAAGCACTCCCATTGACGTACTATCTGCAATAGTACTTTCCTGAAGAAGCACATTCTCCGTGTGATGCAACTTTTCCTAATTATCTGATTACAGATCACCGAACAAGGCATCAGCGTCTGCCTCTCTGGCTTCATGGGTATTGACATCCCTGCCCCCAACGGTCCCCTGTGGATTCTTGGTGATGTTTTCATTGGCAAGTACTACTCTGTCTTCGATCACGGCAACAAGCGCGTTGGTTTGGCTGTCGCCGCCGCTGGCTCTAACTAATTTTTGTTAATCTTTGATGCAATTTTTCGAAAAGCAAATTTAATGATAATAAATTAAGTCGATCTGTAGAATTAGAGAAAGGAGAAGATTCAGACATATCAATTAAGAAAAGGAAAATGCGCAAAAACGTGAGATGATCGGGATGCACATCCCACACACACGGCTGACTGCCCATTTTCAAACGCTTTCACAGGATGACCCCGTCATTCGACGTTAAAATCTCTTTTAGAAAAAAGTACTTGACGTTTTTTCGACTCTTTTGTTTTCTTTGCATCAATATTTCTTTTTGCTTCCGCCATAAATGTACATCGACGATAGCCTTTCAGAGAAAACTATGAACATAAAAAACGGATTTGGTGGGATACAACAGGAATAAAAAAACATACATACAAACGACATTTTGTTTAGGATGGGAGATGTCCGGTATTGTTCAACCCTAAGAACCGGGAGAAGGTGTCGTTCATTGCATCCTATTCTGTTTTCTATCCCCATTCCTGCAACGATGCTCAGGAAACCAAGTGCACCGCTCAAGTTGTCGGAATCTAGGTGATGACCTATTAGATGACTGCTCCGACAGGTGCCGCCGGACAGACCGCCTTTCCTGCAATCAAGCCTGCCCGGAGGCGGTCACGGCTGCCTACCAGAGCCGACGCGGGAGCTCGTTCTGCGCACAATACGCTAGTTAATCACCGTTTACTCGCTGTATCGCCACAAAGGGTGATCCATCGCAGTAAAAATACACCACCGTCCACGGCGAAATAGCATTCATATTCTCTGAGAAGCGCCGAAATCGGTCGGCTACAGGGTGCGTGAAAAAATGGCTCTTCTTGGGGCTATATGTGTGTTTGCTCTATTAGGTGGTACTTTCGCTGCTGAGCATTTGGATAAGTATTTGGATTCAGGTAAGATTTTTTAAATAATTGCTTATTTAAACAATCATCTTTAATAATTGACATTATTATAAACTAATATCTCCAATTATGTCATAATTGCCCTAATTCCAGCTCTCTGTGAAAACCGTCTCAGCGCATTCCTAGTTGCCGATAACACAGGGGTGAATAGCGAGCCTTCGCGCACTTTCGCCAATGTTACCGAGGAACAGTGCCGCGAGATCTGCACCGACAATCGCGATGCTGATGGCCGTCTAGTGCTTTGTGCCAGTTTCAGCTACGATCATATTGACTTCACATGCTCTATCTACAAGAAGAAGAGCTCTCCTGACGGCACTCTCGAGCGTGTTGCCGTTACTGGCAAGCGTTATTTCGAAAAGTTCTGCCTCGACGGTATGTCTTTCTATCTTTTTTCCACAATACGCCATTATCAATTCTGTTACAGAATCCGCTTCAAAAGAATGTGCCAACCGCGCTTTCGGTCGCGTTGACGACAGCCTTTTGACCGGTTACGCTAAAGCCACTTCGTTCCACGCTACATTGGAGGGATGTGTTAACAAGTGTCTCAATGAAACTTTTAAATGCAAGGTATGTCGTAAAACCTTTTGTTTCAAATTAACATTTTTATCGGTTTACAGTCCGCCATGTACTTCTATGAAGAAGGAGAGTGCATCACCAACGTCGAATCAGCTATTTCCAAACCAGAAGATTTCGGCCCGCCGGAGGATGGTGACCGTGTCATTTACATTGCTAATGGTTGCCTTCCTAAGATCGTCGAAGAAAAGAAAAAGGGCGCTAGCAAGAAGAAGTTGGTTCAAAAGAAGAAGAGCAAATTGGAAAAGTTGGGCAAGAAGAAGGTGGTCATTCAAGAAGTCACGACGACCGAAGCTCCCGCTGAATCTGCTGAAACTGAGGAATCGACGACGCCTGAAGTCACCGCTGAGCAGGAGCAAGTCGAAGAGGCTACCACTGCTGTCATCGCTGAAGATGAACAGTTCAAGACCTTCGAAGCAGTGAACCACCCTAAGGATATTGCTTCCAAGCTCTATGGCGCTAAGCAACTGGTAAGTTATCGTCGTTATGTTAAGAGAGTGGTTAATATTTTTTTATTTTTTAGTCCAAGAGCGAGAACGGCACCATCGAGGTCGATGACAGCCTCGTTGAAAACACCACTAGCGCGGCTGAGGAATCCGGCGAAGAAGCAACAGAAGCTACCGAGGCTGCTGAAACTACCGAAGCTGTCGAAGCTACCACTGAAGCTGCTGCTGAAGACAACGAAGATGAAGAAGAATCTGAAACCGAAACCGCTGATGAGGCCGATGACTCCACCTCAGATGATGAACCCCTCGTCGCTGAATCCGAATCCGAAGAGACCACCACTTCTGCCGGCAACGCTCCCATCGAATCCACTGATATCGTTATCCGCGTTGATGAAGACACCAACGGCCCCGTTGTTCAGCAAAAGCCCGAAGAACCTGAAGAAAAGAGCTCCCTGAAGGCCAAGCCCGTCAAGGAAGGCGTCACCAAGCAACTTGCCATCCAAAAGCTCGTTGTCCCCGCTGAAGTCCGCGAAGAAGACAACTACTTCAGCGAGTGGGCCGAATGGACACCCTGCACCCAGCCTGGTGAACGCAAGATCCGTCGTCGTAAGTGCCTGGACCTCAAGAAGTGCAAGGGTGCCCTCATGCAGGTCGATTGGTGCCCTCGTAACCTCCCCGTTACCTCCACTGAAGCCCCCGATTCCGCTGAAACCGGCCCCGTCGGCCCCGTTCGTGAACCCCTGCCCGTCGCCAAGACCGACGAAGGCTCTCCCCCTGGCATTCTTCCCGAACAACTCCCCCGTAAGAAGCTGAAGCCCCTTCCCGCTGGTGCCCCCGGATCCGCCGACGACATTTGGTCTCCGTGGCTCGGCGTCTGTCAGGTGCGTGAATTAACGGTCTTAATAGGGTCAACGTCTTTAAAATCCTTAATTCAATTTGATTTCATTTCAGCAATTCGCCAGCACTCAACCCTGTAAAAATAATGAACAAATTGGATTTGAATCCCGCGAATGCATTGCCAAAGATCCGAAGAAATGCAATGGTCCGTTCTTCCGCTACTGCACCATTGTCTGCTAATTTATTGCACTTCCGATACCAGATGTCTGACAGACACAGAATCCGGATTATGATGGGTCATATTTTTTAAGTAATAATCAGTTTTTTAATATGAAAAAGATATTTCTTTCGCAATAAATGAGACTTTTATTTGATTTTGACGGAAGGTACAATCTAAAAATCTAAAATATGGCATTCAGTGACATTTATTGATTGATAAATGACAACAAAAGAAACGCATATATACGTTTTCATGGGTTAGTCATGTTTTCAAAACAATTTCACGTGCATATAAAAATCTGAGCATTATGTCATAATCAAGCATCGTCCAACAATAGCCATCTGAACCTTGGTCATTGCACTACACTCAATCAATCTCTGCAAAAAACTAATTATTCTATTGCCACTTATCAGATTCTCCGTCCATATAAACACAATTATGGTACAGGACCAAAAAAGCTAGCCGTCTCAACACCCTATTCTCATTTTTTGTACGTCTCATTAGCACACCCAAAACGGAAGTTCCCGGTGATCGCTCAACTTGAAGTGTCAAAGAATAAAGCAAAGCGTTCGCACTTTTAGTGTATCCGATTCTCGGTCAACAGTTGTTGTTGATTTGAGGCTGCGCAAGACTTGGTGGTCCGTAGTTCTTGGTCGTGAGAATGGAAACCAAAGAAAGGTTATCAGGATAGGACGTCAGGGTTGCTGCCTGCACCTGGAAGTCCTAAATTGCCATTTTATCGCTGTTTCAAACTTTTACTTGCATTTATTTACCGTAGTGAAAATGACAACAAGTGTTTGTGACCGATCAAAACAGAAAGAATCTAATCCAAACTGCAAAGCATTGCAATTCTATCACCTTTATTTGATTGATCGTTTAGCACTTTGACTTGTAAAAAACTGCTACGAAAATAAGTGGCACAAAAACGTGTATCTGAATGGATAATGGTATAAAGTGACGTCCGATTTGCGTGTTACTCTTTATAAGCCCTTATTTCTCTGACCTTAGTTAAGTACAGATGAATCGAAAAAAAGGTAGCTTTAGGGCACAGGAGATGTAGCCATTGTTTTAGGTGTGGCTATTCAGTTGGAGTTACCTGCAATGTCAAAAAAAGACTAACCTCGCAAGTTTTCCCCCTTTGATAAGGTGATGCTCATTCCCAATGATGAAATGGTTGACCCAAGTTGAAAGTAAACAATATGCAAACTCAAAACAGACGATTACCTTAGGCGTTTAACAGTTATATTAATCCAAAATAACGTTGCTAAACGACCAAAGAAACCGCCAGCCTCGACCGCCAAAAACCGCTGAAATGGGATGGACTGCCTGCTTTCCTGCTGAAACTAAAACCTACTGATCGTCGGCAGACTCGACCGACCTGATATGGATGGGTTGGAGAGGGCGGAAAGTTGGGAGCCGTATAAATATAAAAAACACACGCGCAGTAGGGCGCTCCCATCAGTGGAATACAAAGGCCGTCGGAGGCGACCTCACACAAAAGTCATTGCTCTGGGGTGATAATCTACTTCTCGCGGACAAAGCAGATTTGTGCGGCAAACATGCAGGAAGCACTGGTCCGTGGCGATATTGAAAGGCGCTTGAATTTTTCGAATTCCTGCCTCGGCCAGAGGTATCATGGCAGCTTTTCTATCTCGTGTAACGCCCCTCCCATGTTGTTGCAACCAGGTGGTAAATTTGAAGATAACTTTTAAGCGACAAAAAATCAAAGTATATTTTTCAACTTTGAAATTTATGACGTTAATTTTGGATTTAATTTTAAAATCAAAGCTCAAAGAACATTTAATAATTTGGCCCGACATAATTTACTATTCTAATAGTTTTTCACGTAAAAACATTCTAATGGTTCTGTTTACACCAAAAATATAGATATACTATACTTTTTCGATTAAATATGTACTCAAAAAAACAAAACATACTCTTTTGTTTGCAACGCATTAGCCACCCAACATTCCAAGGATAATTTAGCCTAGCTAATATGAGAGCGATCAAGCCAACAAGAGGGGGTGGCTCAATCTTTTTGTTGCCGTTTATCACACTCGCAGAACATCGGCTGCAATCAACAAAGTGCGTTGAGCGAAACATCCTCCTTTTTCCTATCTTGTCCGCATACGGTTAGTCATATCACCACCGCAGTGATCCCCATTTTGAGCAGTGATTCGATAATAGGAGCGCTTTGGAAGAAGTGCAGTGTAGGTAGACCTTGTAGCAGTGAAAAAGTGGTAAGGAAGCAAGCAAGGTATAAAATGACGAGAGAAAAAAGTGAAGAAGGGAGAAGAAGGTCGTGGCGAGATAGGGATGACCACGGATCAACCTAATGGGGGAATACTCCGATTCAGTAATCTTGTGGAAGGGCGCAGCGACCAGTTGGTTGGTTACTGTGAGTAGTCAGAAACACATCAAGTGTCGCTAGACTAAATTAACATCCACCTTTTTCTGACAAAGGAAAACTCTAATGCAGGTGCCATTTGCGCGAACATGGGTACCCGGCACACGGTGGGAGGGAGCAAATTTGAGCTGGGATTTTCGGCTTAGCCATTCCTTTTAGTCTTCATTCAATTTCGTGTTGTGCCGTTTTGGCTCACACGGGGTAGCTTTTTATAGTAAGGCATCTTATACTAGTAGAACTACATGTTGTCAGAGCAACAGAATTGAAAGACTCAATTCGTCATTGAAATTTTCATAATCAATATTTTACACGAAATGGGATTTGAAAGTACTATGTGTTTAAAGCACTCAAAACAATTTATATTTGTCATAGCAATGCTGTCACACAGCTTTAATTTATTGTCGCTTAATACTAATCTTCCCACAACGAACCGTATCCCGATACTGCCCGGTATCCGTTTATAAGACACCCCCTCTGTATGTAAATAACAATTTATACATCTTTAAAAACAAGGCAGCAAGTAATAAAAACAAAAGTACATCTGTAAGCAACACGTTTTTTTCATTTTCAAAAAACTCAGTAAACGTATTCATTTCGCCTATAAGTTGCTTCATGGTGTTCGACTTCCATTGGTCGGCCTAAAAATAAACATTAATCAAGCTTAACGCAAACAATGTAAGACTAATTACCATTAAACCGAGCTCTCGGGATTGTGTGACCATCAGCGGGTGCCACCGTAGCTCCAGATCCAAGGCCAAACCGGGTTTGTGAATTCGTGTTATAAGATTTGTGGTGACCTTCCTTCACGATTTCAACAGACTCATTGTGGATTAGTTCGGATGCGACACTACTTCTCAAGTGCACCTTGGGAAGATGGGCATAAAAGTGGCGCAGTTCCCAGGCAAAGGTGAGCAATACGACCTCCAGAGATAAAACTAAACCCCATTCTGCACAGGTTGTCACGATGTGGTTCACATACCACTACAAAGATTAAAACATTAACGTCATTTGAGATTATGCAGGTTAAAATTATCAGTTTCTATCTTGACTTACCGGGTCACCGGGGTAAAATCGCCTAATATCATTGTCCACTGGGGGTGGCGTTGGAATGTTACCATCAGCTCCAGCTTTAACAAAGGGGTGACCGTGTTCACAAATCATATCTGAAAGCACAATTTTGTAAGCTGCTTAGTTTTGTGATAAAAATTTGAGAATGAGAATCAAACTGCTCATTTTTATTACTTACGTAGAACTAATGACCCTGTTGCAAGAGAGGTAAAGAATGTACGGAAATGATTCATCCACATGGGTGTCAAGTGAGGGTTCATAGCGTAGGAGAGCACTATTTGTCCCCAAACATAGACTGTTGAACCAAAAAAGGCTATCATGGCTCCAATAAGATGGCAAATAGGGATAGAAGTTTCCTAAAATCATGGTTTTGGTTGGCTATTGTAAGAATATGGCTGTAATTACCTGAAAATTTGCAACCATGCTCATTCCGAAACTACTAAAAAGGCCGATATACAACAGAGTGACACTCATGGTGCGCCACCAACCATTTGGCATGCGCAAATTGTGATGATAGAATACTACTATTTGTCGATGTCTAAGGTATACAGATATTGCCACTGAAAACTTGACTGTTAGTTAAACCGTGCAAAATAAGCGTCATACTTACAAAATACAGCGCTGAGATTTAAAAGTTGACCAAAAACGCAACTTTCGGGTGGGTGTGTACCGCCATCGCTAAACCAATTTCAATTATAAAAGTTAAAAAAGTATGAACTTACCTAATATACGAAAACCATGCTTCTTCATATCCTCTACCAACGGCAATAGCATAACCCGTAACAAATGCGGCAACTCCAAAACCTACAGTAAGCACAGGCGCTAGCCAGATATATTTAACAGGCATATTGGTTATTCCCTACGAGCCCAGACTGTTCTAGCTGAACACAAATAGTCTGGTACAGGGAATGGTATGGCCGATCACACCCTAAAAAGCACAAGTATAAACAAGCAAGTCAGTTGCGTGGTGAGGGCGTCAAGGAAAGGCTAGCTGGAGACGGCGTGAGACACAAAAAAATTCGTGATATGCATTTTATGGTGACATTTTGATTGTAGTTTGGATTACTTTATCATTTTGTGTCAAAGCGTGCTTGCTGATAGCAACTTTAAATATTAGAGTTTAGTCATACCACGCAATTCAAAGAATGGCTACCACGTATGGCTAAAGATCACGAATTTAAACTTCTCCGAAAAGGCCCTTACACCGCTCTACACTGATTAGATGCATTTGTCCACACAACAAACAACCAGAAACACGATCGCTTATGCGATTATGAATATTTATTTCAACAATGCGAGGGATTTAGCCTGCGCGAACCCTAACGCCGAGGCGTCAATGTTGTTTACTATGATTTGATTACAAATGAAACTTTTTTCAAACGTAGAATGGTGCAAAAGGTAAATATCGGACCTCTCTAAGCGTGACAGTCTTTCAATGGAATTTCTTTCAGTGCTGAGACGTGGACCTCTCGTTAACGGAGGCGCGACTAGGCGCGTTGTAAGCGAAAGGGTACTACAATGAGTAATTGTGATCATATTTCGCAGAGGACCGTTAGTAAAATCTCAATTTCCACCGACTTTGAAAGTCAGACAACGGCCTTTTGAAGTTCACAATATGCTCTTCACAATGTTTAAAAGAACTCTTATAAGGGCTGTTGTTCGTGTTTCGTCGGGTTTTCTGAGCTTTGATCAATATTTCGTTGTTTTGTATAGTTACAGGCTCAAGAAAGAAAAACATGCGCTACCTTAAGTGACCGCCGTTGTGTCACTATGGTGTCTGTCGCGTGCGGGTTGCCATGGAAATGCGCGCTGCAGGCTTTGGGCTTTAATGCACAATGATGGGGCTTTAAGCTCAGCGGTGGCTTAAAGTACAGAGAATGTATGGTAATGATAGTGATACCACAGAAGATGATCAAACGTTATCATCGGTAGCAGGTGGGTTGAGACTTTTAAAGATCGAGTTTGACTGATAGTAGCTAATTTACGACTGACGAGGCTTCCTTTCAGTGACACCGGCAACAAAAAATGTGGCGCCTGCAGGGAAACCTCCACCGAATATTCCAGAATCGGCTCCGATTCCGGCTAAGTTTGTAACTGTCCCAGCTACAACTACGAAGGTGGTCACTGTCGGAGCCGGGCCGAAGAATCGGCGGAATACGTCAGCGGTCCAGCAATCCGGAAATCCCCCTCCAAAGCCGTCTCAGGTAATCACCCTACGCCCGACAGAATTACATGATCTGCGAGGAGACACGGAGGAATCGGACACTGACGCGTCTCCTGATAAGGACACGAAAAAAGAACGACAAGCCTTACAATCACAACCAGCTTCAACAGAACCGAATCGGCCAAATACAAGTGAACAAATCAAGGACAACATTTTTGAGTGTCTTCACGATTTCACAGCTGAACAGCCCGGTGATTTAAGCATATCAACTGGTGATAAGGTGACTTTGTTAGCAATAAGGTGAGGCATTAATCATCTATTGTAATCCATGCACAGAACACATAAATTGTCTCATTTTTTTCAGACCTGATGGGTGGTGGAGATGCAAAAATAATCGTGGAGAAATTGGACTTGTGCCTAAGAATGTGCTTCAGCCCATGACATCAGTGGATGAAGCTGCCACTGAACAAACACCACAAAAACAAGAGATTTCGAAAGAAAAGCAAGCTGTGAAAGAGGTGAAGCCAGCAAAACCAAAACCAAAGTTGGCAGAAAAAGTGGAGCTACCTGCAATTCCTGAGGGTTGGGATCATCCGCCACCAACAAAAGTTGTTGAATTGGTCCAAGATGGTGATACTGGGTTGAAGCCAGCCCAGTATGACACTTTTAACACTTCAATTCCAACTTATCGACTCAAGAGTATAGACAAATCAAGTATGTTAAAAATAGAACCAATTAAAACACAAAAAATAAGTTTTTAGACCACTTTGGTTATGCTTGTCATCTGTTCCCACGGTTGAGCAAGTCAAACCTCGGATTTCACGATCTTTATTGGTACTGGAATGCTGAAGAAAACGTATGACACAAAAACAGTCTTTAATATTATAAACTTAATCATTTTTAGCGTGTCAAAGCTCGAAAACGAAAGGTAAAAATCTGTAAATTATTCAAAGCTCATGCTGTTGGTCCCGCAGAATTCAGTGATGGTTTTGAAGTGAATTTCTTCTTATTCGATACTCGATCAAGTACTGGACGGCAAATAGTAAGCAATATTTTCCCAGCAAATATAAAATTAGAATCACCATATTCAATTGCTCTATTTCGGGTTTGTTTTTCCTGACTTTAAAACAAGAATTTCAACTTCATCGATCTTCAGAATGTGTCCCACCCTTTCATATTGCGTTCTAATTACAACCTTTCGGAAGTTGTTCTCCGCGCGGAGGTCATGCATCACGGCAATTTAGTCGGCTATAGTGACACTGAGCTACTGAGTAAAACTGGGCACATAATCCCTAATGGCAAGATTGCGCAAGTTTTGCATAGCAACAACACAAGCTCCGGTACGACTGAAACACGGTTAATTGTTCAGGTTTCTGATATTCCCAGTTTCTTGGTCCCATTTGTTGAGTAGGTCTTCTTTTGAACTGTTTAAAATTACGTAAAGATTAGTCCGGTCCAAAAATACACATTTCCTTGCAACGATAAATGCAAACAAACACATTTCTGGACCAAATCAATACCTCAAAATTGATCAATGTTTGTACTCCCGACTTTTCAGCTGCTTGCCTGACGTGATGTTGTGTCATGAAAACCAATCGGTTGCTTTTGCGGGGTACCGGAACCTTCTCGCAGCATACATGGCGAAACGATGGACTGCACATGGTTCGAGTGAGTCATGCTTTTTTAAAAAAGGGTCAAATGTCAAAATTCTTCAGCTTGGATCAGCGATACAACGTTAGCAACACTCCCATATGCAGTTGAAGATGAAGATCTAATGACATTATTCATGAATGAACTTGTGCGACAGCGAGCGCTATCAGTAAGCATTGATAACGATAAACCATACTTCAAAGAAATAGTTTGCATCAATTTTGCAGAAACCGACGTTGACAGAATTCCGTCGAATCTATCGAAAGACAATTTTACCTTTAATCATGACAACGCCACTGCCGGAACGCCCGGAGGACAAACAAGAAATGCTTCAGAAGTACATATCCAGTTTGAAGAAGCACAACAACCCGGTCGAATATTTGTCAACCGTCAAATCACGCCCTCTCGATCCCTTCGACTATGTCATTGACTTGACGTCGCACCATGCGTTGGACTGATTTTTGTATGCTGACTCAATAAATGCTGTTATTTTGACTTGAAATAATACTGGACTGGAATGAATCTATTTTGAGTTTTATGGGGGTGGTTTTAGTGCCAGTGTTGAAACAGCATGCCCGTCTGGCAGTGGTCAGTCATCGCATTGCAAGGGCAAAAAGTCGATACTTGAGTGCGAAAAACCACCTGGCGTTTGTTGGCGGCCTTTTGGGTGTTTTTGGTTTGTGATGTCCGAAAGTTCGGAAAGCAGTTCAGTCTCTGGGAACACTGCGCTCTTCTAGTTTTAGTTTTTACAGCGACTCTGCCACGTCGTGTGATTCTTTTTTAATACACTATTTCAATAGAAGTTGTTTTCATTGTTTTTCTTTTTTTGAGAGATGAACAAAACATAGAATAGAGCTTGAAATCGATGAAAGTTTGACACGCGCACCCGCCCGGCTATGACAATCACCCTTATCCGCGCGGTTCTCCATTTCAATATCCTCTATTTTCTATTTCTATTTCCAGAAATATCGTTTTTCATTTCATAAACAAAAAGTTGAAGAAACGCCAACCCCAAAGTCCGGACAAACTCGCAACGATCGCGAAAAGGTTGAAAAGAGCACAGCGCGAGACGTCGCCAAAACGCAGCAGTCCGTGTCAAACACCGAGCTTGATCTTCCCCCAACCCGCATGCTTGCTCGCAGCCCTATCTATCTATCTATCTCGCTTTCTGTGTTTGGTTGAATTTTTTACGAGTCCGTCGTCATCGACTGTTTTGTCCGGCGCAGGTCTTCCCTCCAGCTTTGCGTTAATCTCGTCCGCGCAATTCACAGTGTATAGCTTGCGGCGACCAAGTCAGCCTGTGGGTTTTTTTCCGCTCTCTTCCTCCTTTTCATCCCCTTCCATTCTATCGCCATCGGAAAACGAAGAGGCAAACCGAGTGACCCCATACTCTTCAAGTCCACGCCGATAGGCAGGCGCGGGTGTTCGCGACCACCGACCGCAAAACTGCCTGAGGCACTTACTAGTCACTGATGTGAGTTTCGATGGTCGGCCTCGTTCAACGTGTGATGCAAACGGTTTTGAATGTATCCCTCTTTGTCAAATTGGTCGTGCATCGTTCTTTTGACAGCAATTTTTGATCTTCGCTGTTTTCCCAATTTTCATGCAATTTCTACTGTCAAAAATGACTAACTTTTTGTAACACATACACTTTTTTGTAACTGGATAACTCCAATCTGATGTGGTCACACGGTTTAAGTTCATTTCTTAACGTGCTTTTCATTTTGTCTTCCGCGAACACGCCCCAATGAATCACAGTTTTGTCTTTCGCAAACTCGAAGAATTCGATCGAGACAAAAATTGAGAACTTTTCACTTTGCAGCGCTCTCCCAGATCACTGAAACCGCCGCCGTTCCGTGTCTTCATCCGTGATGAAGATCAAGGAAGTGCAGCATTGGGCTGAAGATGTCGGCGTCTCGACGATGCCATGGACCAATCGGGACTGGCAATGCGTCCTGAAGCTGCTGTCGAAGGTTCTCGCCGACGAATTGACTCACCGGTAAGCTTATTGTTAATTCTGTTTATTCACGTGGTGCTAACGCGTTTGAATCAGCTAGATACTCATCGTTATATTTTTTAGGAAAAACAAAGACGAAAACGGTGAAATCACCTTCAAGATTTCTTTCAATGCGGTATGTTTTTGCTGATTCCTCGTTATTTTATCAATCATGAACAATTTACAGTTGCTCGAAATTGCTGAAGACGTTCTCGGCATCCCACAGCTCGTTTCCGAAGAGGATCTGTCTATCCATTACCCAAATGTTTACCTAGCTTTACTAACATACATGCTAAGCATGAAGCAATCCCTCAAAGGCATCGATCCAAGTAGGTTTATCTTTCTGACCATCTATATATAGCATTGTTTATGTTTCAAATGGTTTGTTTTGCAGAGATTATCAAGGACTCGGTCGCCCCTAAACTGCTCTTCGAGGCAAAGACCAGCGCTGACGCACCGCCGAACTGTGTTGCCTGCGGGCTTTATGCGTTCCTCGTCGAACGGGTCGTTGTCGAACGGCAAGTCTGGCATCGCCGATGCTTCGTCTGCGCAACGTGTAACCACCAGTTGTTCCGAGGCGCCTATCGATCGATTGCCGATGGCAAGTATGAGTGCATCGAGCATTTCGCTGTGAAGATATTATCGAAATACGGCGGCAGTGGAGATAGCAGCGACTCGGGGCTTGCATCCGTCAATGGATCGATTTCGGGAACATTGAAAGTTTCTCCGGTTAGCAATGGGTCAGGCGATGTGTCGAATGGCGTGTCAAAGTTGAATCTGAATGGGTCAAATGGGTCCGTGAAAGCGAGAGTTCCACCACCGAGGCCTCCGCCGCCGTGCGCGAATCGGGTCAGCGCCATTATCCAGAAAAACAGTGAAACACCACCGAAGGAAAATGAAAGGGTTTCGATGCCGGAGATTACATTGAAGAGTATTGATGAAGCAAAGCTTAAAATCGAAGTGGAGACGAAGCCAATTCCACTTCCACGTACAAAAGTGGCACCATCGCCAAGTGTGTCGAAGAAGCTTGATATTGAGAAATATCCGGATTACTTGAATCCATTCGGTGATGAGGAAGAAGAGGATGATGATGTATGTTTTTACACCTTTTGCAACTTTAGCTTAAACAGTTGTTTCAGACCTCCTCCGAAGACGATTACAACAACTCCCTGAACCCCTTTGGCGATGACGACGAAGACGAAGAGCCAGCTCCATCCAAACCCCAACCCTCACCTCAGCCATCTGTCGCTTCCCTGGAGCGCCCAAAAACCACTCCACCCCCTCCACCGAAGCCCCCACGCGCTTCACTGACCCCGACTGGTGCCAATGGAGGCCTATTGACACCCACTGGTAGTGCTGATCTGCCATCGCCTCTGAGCCGGATCATAACCCTCCCTCGGGCAAAGAAGACCTATCGAGCCCCACCGCCGCCAATCCCTGTCAAGCGGAAGATTGAATTCACCGAAGACAAGCACTATGAAACGCTTGAAGCTGTCGTCGATGAATTGAAACGAGTCACCGCCGAACACGAGCGTTTGGAAACCCTTGGCCGCGGTATTGAGAAGGAATTGTTGCTCACCCTTGAAAAAGGTTTGTTTTCAGCTTTATTTTAACTTTAACCAGTTGAATCGATTCGATCTCTTTGCAGATTCGACCATTGAATGGAAGAAGAACAAAAACGTCGAAGAATGGATTGGTCTCGTCGAACAAAAGTGTTCAACGATCCGTCGCGAAGCCGTGCTTATTCACGTGTGGCTCGAGCGCTATTTGAATGAGATCCACGCTGATTGCGAGTACCAACTGCGATGTGTCCTTGAAAAATGTGAAGGAAAGGGTCAGTTTATGCTGTTTTTGTGCCCTTTTTATTTTTATCCTTTACAGAGCGTCTGCAAGAGGACATCAACCGTGAAGCTGAGCTTCTCGAAGTTCTCGTCGACATCATGGGACTCAAAAACGGCATGATCGAAAACGGTGTCGACCCGAACTCCTTCCTCGACTCCCAGATGCCCCATGTAGCCAAGAGCAAATCCGATAGTTCCAAAATGAAGAAAATGAAGATCCGTCTGAAGAAGCTCAAGAAGAAGCTGTAAGTGTACAAGTATGCATCATCCCCGCCGGCACTATCGTCATCTTACAAGCATCCAACGTGCCTTCAACCATCAGTTCGAGCAATATTCATTCCCCACGCATTTTACAGTAAATGTGTTGCAGCTGAGTTTATCAAGCTTATTAACATTGTGTTTTTACAAAGCCGGTTTTAACCTTATTCATTTTAACCGTAATATCGAAATCATTTCTTGTCAGTTTTTACGTAATATCAAAGAGACGAAAGAGTGCTTTATAGCTTTGTGGAATAAACAGTTATAATTTTTAATGGTGGAACAGTGAACAACCGTGTAAATGATTATCACGAGGTTTGTCAAAAATTGGCTTCTATACTTTGAGCTGAACCTCAAAAGCGGGTCATTAACACACTAAAAGCCATAAAAGACGTTTTATTACGTCAAGAACAGCTAGATTGTTTTTGGAATGTAGGCGATATCAGTTTTTGCGGAAATTTTCTGCGTGACTGCAACTGTAGCAGTGATCGGAGCCAAGAAATGCGAGTAATGGGGTGTCAATGGTGATAGTTCGTGATTGTTTTCCTATCAGTATCACTTTTTGACCCGATGAGTCACGCGTCGATAGTTTGGACTCGCCGAACGGACTGCCTGACTACATTATTGAAAAACAGTTCGAATGTCTCATGGTATCCGTTTCACTTCTCATTTCTCTCCAAAAAGCATGATGGGGTTGGGAGTTCCACGTCGGCTGGGGGCTTATTTCCGCTCCCGCCTTCCACGCCCGGTGCGTCGCCCAACGACAGTTTTTTTCGAAACAAAAAAGTGCGGAAAGCATTGATCGCCGAATCACATATTGTGGATACTTGCGCTTGCTCGTCCCTTGATCAATTTGCATATAACGACCGAGAGCGACGTCTTTTTTCGTGCGCAGAGTCACGGATTTACTTTCTCGGAACTTGCTCGATTACTGTTTTACTGCCCTTTTTTTGCAGCTCGGTCCAACGATGTCGATCGGGGTGTTTGCAGACGCGACGCTGCCTTCGGTAGTGGACCGACGCGCGTTTTATGCATGTTGAGGGAGTGCATAATTCGTCACTTTTTACCCCTGTCAAACCCGATTAATTAAGTAAAGGTTCCTCACTTCCGGGGGCTTTTCCCTCGGGGTTTCCACTCTCCTCTCAATCAAGTGAAATCATTCCTGATCAATTTTATATCAAACGTCTTATCGCTTCCGGATGTTTCACGCGTCCCCTATCTCTTTGCCCCCTCCAGCCTATTGTATTTTCACAGTACTTTGAATGCACCCCCGATCATAGAGTCATTCTTTTTGAATTGTCTATATGTTTTTGACTTTAAGAAAAGTGTTTTCCCTCTTTTAACCCTCGATTTTGTTCATGATACCCGATGAGGACGTAAGGTTGGCGCATTTGTTGCTGGCGGCAATGTGATGCGATGTAAAAATCGCTTCCTACTTTTGTGCTTGTTTATGGCCAAAAAAGGTGGTGCGATGATCGGAGGTGCGCCTACTTTTTTAGTATTTTCTCTCTCTTTTCTTTCCGCTCTCGCCGCTGACACGCAGCCCTTCACGTACAATGGCCCCAAAACACATGCGGAACACCAGGAGCATGATGATACACGACAGGGGCGTCGTCTCACTTCTCGCCCTTGGCGGATTTTCAGTCTTCGATCAGGCTCAATATTATGACTTATGTCGAAACACTTGAACTTTTTACGTGTTTTGCTTTTGTTTACCCTTCCGGATCGCGACGCGTTCAAGCGAAAGACTAACGTTTATCCACTTTGTTTGCAGGTAGTTCGGTCGAGTCGCGGTGTGGGATGCGACTTCCACTGATTGTAGCCTTCGGCATCGTCGCATCGCTGAGTCCGCTATATGCGGATAAGCCGAAAGCCACACGAAGTCAGTTTACTTTTTTGGTTTGAAATATTTCTAAAGACGGTTTTTTCAGATGTCGAAATCACGGCCGAAGACGAAAAGATCCGAGATGCCGCGGGTTTTGAAGCCATCAAGGAGATCCACCGCCTTATGGATGACGATCACAGTGGATCTATTGACCGATTCGAATCCAACGACGTTAGTTTTATATAAAATTTGCTTTCTTTTAACCGTCTCTCTTTCAGTTCCTCCAAGAAGACCTCCAAATCACCGGTAGTGACCGAGCCCAACGCGAACGAGCCTTCCATCACGACGACGATGCCATTACCGTTGACGACATGTGGGAATCCTGGTTCGAATCCGATGAACGAGCATGGGATGAGCAAACTGTCCTCGATTGGCTGATTAACTTCGTTCGATTGCCCCAATACGAGAAAAACTTCACAGAAAACAAAGTTACCGGAGTTTCCCTACCCAGGTATGTATGCGCTTTGATCAGTGTCCTGCTTTGTTTATATATGATAAGCAGATTAGCCCACTTGATCCGCTTAACGTCTTTTTTGACATCCGTGTTGTCTTACAGGATGGCCATTCAAAACTCGTCCTATCTGTCCTCTGTTCTCGGCATCAAGAGTTATGTCCATCGTCAGAAGTTGCAACTCAAAGCATTGGATTTGGTCCTTTTTGGCTTCCATGAAGTGCCACAATCAAAAGCCAAGGATATCTTTATCGCTTTGTTGGTTGCTGTTTGCACTGGATGTGCAGTGTACATGAAACGTTTGCACGGGACAAGCCAGAAGCATGTCGCTGCACTCACGAAGAAGTTGACAGAAATCACGAGCATGGAAACAGACTTTGCAGGTGTCGAGAAACGGTAATTTGCATAATCAATGATTGCAAATGTTAAAAGTTTCAAATTTATAGATTTGACGGAGAAGAAACCGACTCCATCAAAGCACTGAAAGAGAAACTCCACGATGCTGAAAAGCGCCTTGAAATGTCTGGTCCCGATGCCGTTTCCTTCGCCCTCCAACCCCTGCTTCGACGAACCTATGAGATTGAAGTGACCTGTATCAACGAGAAAAAGGCCGAGTGTCTTGCCGAGATGCGCGAAGCCAAGGAATTCGTCGACCGCATGCGTAAGAAGCAGACTGGCATCATGAACTCGATCAAACTTGCCGCTGGCGCTACCGTTACCGGAGCTGACACTGTTGACGCTAAAGTGTATTCACTTCGGTATGTTTGTTTAATTGTTTATCGCTTTTCTATACATGCACTCGAGAAACCGAATCAACAAACTATTGTTTTCTTTAGAGCGCGAATGGAGAAGATTTCCGCGGCGATGGCCGAATGCCAGGAGCGATGGATCAAGATTGAATCCACTTGTGGTTTTTCGATTGCCGGATCATACGGTTGGTTTTACGGAATTAATAACTGCACATACTAATGTTTCTGGCTATCTTTTCCGCATGTCTTGCTCAGTTTTGGAATTTGGTTACTGGCTTTGACCCCGGTGCTAGCCCCTTTCTCTTTCTTTTAGCTTGTTGCCGCCCAGTTGAGCTTCAGACTATCTTTTCCTGCGAATTTCCTCCCCATATTTGTCCCAATGACATCAAGAACCTTCGACGATACATTTATGGTCGTCCCAAACCCAAGGCCTTGAAGTCTTCGTCGTCGACTGGAAGCTTTTACAACTAGGTCTTACCCTTATTAAGCTTACCCCACTTCCACGGGTTTGGAGGTGCCAAATCCCTGTCCTGAATACCGGCACCTTCCCGAACTACCTCAAGCACACCCCCACTGACCCATTGCTGACCTCACCGATGCTGACTTATCCCAAATACGACTAAAATAAACACACTGACACCACATTATTGTTTAAACTGTACATTTAGAGCACCCGTTTCACTACCAACATTTTCATACTGTCGCCTCACATGTGGTTAAACAAATAACCAAAACTGCTTACAATTCTCCTTTCAAACAATTAGTTTCACGTTTCACAGGCATTCCCAAACCAATCAGCGGAACCTTCGCCCCCGGTGTCCAGACACCACTCCTGTCGACGTCAGGATCCCGTAAAAATTCTCCGCCACCGCCGCCCCCGCCAGCAGCTCCAGTGCAAGCCGTGACCCAACCTGTGTTTACAGTTGCGACTTCCGAGACTCCGCCATCGACGGTAACCTCCCTGCCCTCAGCAGTTCCGAAGTATGCTTTCTTTTTTTATGTTACTATTTTGTGTTATCTTTCTACATTAACAAACACTGTAGATTGACAGTCCTCTGTCACTGTTATTTTCTTTTTACAATTTTAGTTTTAAAATTTTTAATAATTTCAGATCAGACCTGCCTTCAATAGCTTACCCGAAATTGGCTCAACTCTCGGAAGATTCCCACTCATTAGCGAGCAGCAGGAGTTCCGGCTCCATCGGCAGAAAGTTAAATAAAATTTTCCACAGGAAGAAAGACAAGCCTTAGTCCGCTTCCTAGCTTTTTTGTGTTATCTAGTCTGCAAACAGAGTTTATTCATTTAACACATGCCTTAATGTTACGATAGTTGCCTTTTGAATTGTTTATATATTTAAGAATTATGGTACCCTACGATATTTGACTGTACAATTCATGCTCGAACTTGCTTATTTCCTCTAAACTTATCGAGATTTCCGATTTGAATAAGTTTACTCGATCGGGTCAATTATTTTTTATTAGCTCACATTATGTTATCACTTTTCGCTTTTGTTGTGACAGAGTAAATATATTTTCCTTGACAAAGGTGTCTTTGGACTTGCAATAAATCAAATTGTTTATCTTTGAATCAGGGAAAAAGCAATAAAAAGTCGTTATTATCCAGTTGTAGCAAGTGGAGGGGTGAGTGATCTGTCACCTGTATGGCCTCATCTGATCTCGGCGAGAAAAAATCGGGACCTGGTTGTGCAAGTATACGACCCTTTTTGACTCCCGTGTCGGCAATCCATCAAAAAAACGAACGGTACTCTCGAGAGCTACGACATATCTCACATAGCTGTCTCATGAGTTGTTGATACAAGGACTCATATGCGTCGGGCACGGCAATCTCGTTGATATCAACGCGGATTGCGTCAGCGCGCAGAGGTCCACACATGATTTGCAATTAACCGTATTGCGCGAATGACGCTGCCTAGGAGTGACACAAATTATGCGTTTTACCAGGTTGTTCACAGAAGAAGTTGCGCGGCTACTAGGCTGTCATTTGCAAATGAGAAGTCCAAAGAACCGACCGAACATCAGGACGAGAGCGGCATGTCAGTCGAGAGATAGGTATCCATCCACTTAAGGCCATTTGACTACTGGCTAAATGGCATTTGTAGCATTAGTCAGTCAAGTTCGAAGCAATCTTCTTTTTCTAAAGCTTGAATAAGAGAAATGTGTTATTCGATGAATCCGAAAGATGTGAACCCTGGGACATGGAGAAGCTCATTAACAGTCGTTGACTGTGGCTAAAAAGCAATTTAGAGCGACGTATTGTCAATTGCGAATGCTCCATCAAAGGAGTAAATGTGCGAAAGCGTCGGCCCCATCACTTGCATGCTTTATTAGCGACGATTGCCAGGCCAATGCCGGTTGTCGCGCATCTATTCTCTGCGCGAGCTTTATCGCAGCGTATCCATCCGGGCAGTCGGGTGCCTCAATAACCGGACAGGAGCGCAAACCGCTCCTGAGGCAACGAGACTTTAATTGGCGGAAAGGCGGCAACCGAAAAGCAACAAATGTTGAAGCCGCGACACTTACTTGATGCCGAAATCAGTACCCTGCATCGGTAATTAGACGCTTCGAGATTATTTCTCGAGTCACCCGCCTCTTACCGACAGTTACGTTCCGTACAATTGCCGTTTAACCCGACACTTGTTGCCATCACCAACAGGCTACGCAATTCCGTTGCGTTGCTTTTTACATACAGCAGATTTCCTGGCTCTAATTGCACGTTAAACACGCAATCGTGCAGTTATCTTGAAGCCAATTTTAGCGAATATGTAACGCCATTCTTGACAAGCCGTGTTGAAATTGGCATTTTCAGTCTGTGTAAAATGTTCGCGTTGACCCTGTCTTAGTTTAACAGCTACCAATTTCAACGCTTTTTCGCAAAGAAAACTCGTGTAATGTGATTTCTATGACGTTGCCGCAATGAGCTGCGCGAATCAGAACCGAGGGACGGCCGTGAAGATTGCTCCGTGCGATCAACTCCTCATTCCACCGTAACGAGGCATGAGGCGGGCGGAGTCATACATACTCTACATGAGTACAATCTACGGCCAATGAGGCAGTATGAAAATAGTGGCTCAAGAGCTTAGATCATGTGTAGTTTTTTTGTATTAGATGACTTTTATAATCCAATTAACATTAAAAATAACTTAAATTAGCAACGCTTTTAAATTTTTATGATTTCGAGTGTCTCGTCCAAACACATGTTCATTGTTTTAGCGTAGTTAAATTTTTACGGTGACGTTATACTTTAAACAGTTTCTAATTAAAGCTTGAACTTGATTAATCGCTCTTGAAAAACACTCGGATTACCCTTATCCAACTTTCATCGTTTTTAATTGAGAAACACTACTCACACCTACCGTAATTATAATTAATTCTATCTCCTTTTCACCCTGAAGGCAATTGATGCTATCATCAAGGCCCATAATGTTACGTGTTTTTCTTTCCCTTCCGACGATCGCTCACTTGGTCATGCTCTGTTTTTCCCTTACTTTTGATGATGAGCGTAATGAGTGATTCTTCAAGACGTTGAAATCATTTATACTTGTTTACAGATGCTGTCCGAGAGTTGTGCCTCATCGTCCTCAGATGGCACGACATCACCAGATACGGTGGCCAATTTGTCAATGCAGAGCTACAGCAGCCGTAACAGTGATTCCAGTACCTCATCATCGTCGTCATCATCCTCTTCGTCGGCATTGAAATTCTCGATTGACAATATTCTACAGCCGAGTTTCGGGCAAGTAAGTTGATTTATCGTTCCGCGAAAGAAACGCAGTTCAAATATCTCGCCGTTAATGATCATTGAATTTGATAGCGTTTTTTCTTTACTTTGCCGCTTTTTAGAAACTGCCGCTGTCATTGCCACCGCTATCTTTTGGCATTAACTCGAATGTCGTAAGCCCCCAGTTGTCGACACCGCCTCTGGCAACACCATTGCCTGCATGGATATACTGTACTCGTTACTCTGATCGGCCCAGCTCTGGTACTAAATTGCTTCCTCATAGTTGAATATGGGGTAATAAATCATATTCGCAGTTTCAGGACCTCGCATCCGTAAGACAAAGCGGAAGGGTCATCCACACGAGGAAAAGCGCCCCCGTACGGCTTTCACAGCTGATCAGTTAGAACGCTTGCGGCAACAATTCCTAGATAATAAATACCTGACAGAAAAGCGTCGTCAAGAGCTTGCTCACGAGCTTGGTTTAAATGAGTCTCAGATAAAGATATGGTTCCAGGTGAGAGAGTTTTTTAAATAACTGCATTTGCTAGAGTTTTTTAAACTTTTGAATGTCTGTTATCGTCTACATCACGGCATTCCTTTAAACGAATTTGTCAAAAATGGATGTTCCGGCCACCTGCAGGAACACCTGTTTCAACAGTCAATCAAATTGAACGACTAAAATCTGTCGCGCATGTTAAAACAACGGAGAAGCACGATGAAGTGATCGGGGGTGCTTCAGCCGGTCGTTAACTTCCTGGGAGGCATTTGTTTGTCATGGTTGTTAACTCTGTCCAGAATTTTGCTAACTCAGAAGTCAACGCGGCCGGTTTTGACGCGCGACGACGACAACGAGTTGAATGCGTGAGGATGCGACCCTGTCTCCATACACGGAACAGCCTTGCCGACATCTTGCGAACTTGTAAAAAGCATTGCCGTCGAAAGATAACATCACAATCTTTCACTTAGTTTTCGGTCCTCTGATTGTTCGCGCACTGCGCGGGGGCCTTTGGCGCGTTGTTGAAATAGTTGTGCTACCAATCCCTCATTAAAGAAAACCGACTCGCCCAAAATTTATTCCCTTCCGACGCGAGCAAATAGTGAAATGAAGAAGATAACTTCGGTTGTGACATATGGCGTTTATAAAAAGTTAAAAAAATAACGGCGATTGTAAAACGTAATGACTTATGATGCCCTCAGGAGGCCGCATAAATCGTAAGCTAGCCTGGGTGGGCGGGCGTGCAATGAGATATGTGCTTCCGATGGCAGCGATAGCGATTAAATTGCGGTATGCATAAAAAACATTCCTTGAGACTTAAACCTATCTTTGACATTAAAGAGTTCATCAATGCAATGGTTTCAGAACAAAAGGGCCAAGCTCAAGAAAGCGAGCGCCCATCGACCGCCTCTGGCACTCCACTTAATGGCCCAAGGCTTATACAACCACACTCCGACTTCTAGCTCCAACCTCACTCCACACCTTTGAAACCCGACATGTGATTGTTTTACTTTTAGTGTGTGTTGGCCTCAGGCAATGATGGCACCCTTTTCTTGTTCTTCCCGATCTCTTGGCACCTCCACCAAAATCACATCTACCAATTTGTCGTAACTACGCAAACATTAATCTTACTATTATTTTTATCTTACCATTATTTACCCTAATTGTAGAGGCTCACTTTATCTTTAATGTTAAATAGCCATGTATTATTTTTAACAGATACTGTAGTAACAAATAGTTATTGTAAATTACTTCCCATCTTAATGTTCACACCAAGCACCCCCTATGGGGATGCTAGTCATGTCAAAGTATTACACCCACATTTGATTTGTAAAGACTAACAGTGTTATAAATAAATCACTGAAAAAGCAAATGTTACTATTTATCATCCAAACCCTGATATTTTCAAGTGTTTTCGTCGTTCCTACAATAGACCAAACCATAAAAAGTGGCACCAGCCAATTTTGGTTTAGAGCTATTTTCTCTTCGAGACACCTACAATTTTCAGAATCTGACAGATAAGCTTAGTCTTATTTGCTTATGCTTAAAAGGCATCGAAAAGAACCCTTGCCACTTTAGCTGTGATTGGCATATATTAAAAAGCACTGGCAGTTTGTTTGGGGCGGTATATAAGCAAACGCTTTTCCTTAGTTTTCCAACTTTGTTATTTTAGTCTCTTTGAAAAAATACATACGAATAAATGATAGTCTCCGTCGGCGTAAAATTAGGAGATCTGTCCCCAGATGCATGTTTTGTATATTAGTTATGTCTTTAAATGCGACACTTTCCAACATTTTTACCAATAACAAGTCTTTTTGTTTTGAAAATTCATTACAGCAGCTTGTCCTAAAGAGGTCCAGACTTCAACCATGTCAGTCTTTTGGAAAGACATAATAATAGTTTGTACTTATGCATGTTACGTTTTTCAAACCGCCTTTTTACGTGTTTTTGGTCGATGCCAAGGCATGATGTGCATACCGATGCTTTTTGGTGCTTTTGGAAGGTCAATATTTTGTAGATTTGGAGCTTAACTTCCGAAAAGTATACCGTGATGGCGAGTATCAATGGAACCGGAGAATGTCCATATTTCTTGTGTTATTTATACCCAGTACTCAACGTAAATTTAAGCTGTATTTATCATACAGGTTAGCAAAGACAAATATGTTATCATAACAATAGCATGTTACAGTCGCCTTTGGCCATACAATCGCGGTTGCAATTTTCCGGTATCGAGCATTACGATGGCCAGTCCGAGCGAATCGATCACTAAATCAAATTCGACCGGCGGTGATAGCTTCAATTGTTATTTGGATTATTGTGCCATTGATGTGCATTCCTGTTTTTATGTCATCTGAGGTAAACGAAATGCATTTTTTTCAAAGATTAACATAATGGCTTCAGGTAATCGAAAAATTTAACGAATTCGGCTGTCAACTCGATGAAATGTACGACTTGGGCTATTTAAAAGATGATTTTATGCTGTCCCTAACATTTTGGGTATTCGGCATTGGCATGAAGCTAATCCCATCAATTGTCTTGTCAATTTTGATCATAGCCCTTGTCCGGTAAACAAAATTTTTGAATGATAAGCAAGACTGGTTTGCTTTTTACAGCTCATTGAACCGTGTCGAACGGCGTCGACGAGCCTTGAATCTTCTCAATAACACTGATGACAGCACGCGTCCGAGTCCGGGACCGAACAGGCGGCTGGTCCAGACACAGCGAACAACGAGAATGCTTATGGCTATCATGATTCTTTGCGTTATTGTAAGCTTATTGACCATTTTTGAAAAAAGTGTTTGATGTCAACATCATTTAGGTCGAATTTCCCCACGGCCTGCTTAACCTCGGCATCGGCATCTACGGAGAAACGTTCGCGGTCGATGTTTACGACCATCTCGGAGAATTCATGGAGATGGCGACCCTGTTTTACAGTTCGGTTAGCTTCATGCTGTATTGCGCCATGTCGAACGATTTCAAACGTACTTTCCGGCGCCTGTTCTTATCCTCGTGCAAAGTATGTCAACGCAATGATGTCTGTGAACCCGAACAATACAGAATGACATCACTCTAATCATAATAACAGCCCAGACCCTTAATCCAATTAACCCCCACAAATAAACACTAATCGTATTCATCTTCATCGTCTTAATTTCATCCGATAAAAACATGTAAATAAATCTTTCTGTCTTTTTATATAAACAAACCGGTGATACGTATGTCAAAGTCCACCAAAAAGTGCCACATGCTATCATATTCAAAATGGCCTAACAGATTTTCCAGACATACTGTAGCTCTATCACAAAAATATATAATGTAAAAGACAAAACAATTAACCAATCGGTGCAAACTGAAGATGCAAAAAGATTGCCTGTACAATACGATTGAAATTAAACAACAAACATTGACTTATTTTGAAGTTTTTCATAATACAGAATAAAAATATATGACTTTAACAAACTATTTCGTGAATGATCATAATAACAAGTACATTTGAAAATGCACTAACACAAACCATAACTGACTTTGTGGCAACTAACATGGGAATGACTCCGACAAGCATGGATGGGGTAGTAAGTTCAGCAGTTTTCTGAGTAATAAAAAAACGCTTCAGCAAGTTTGCACACAAACAATAAATCAAATTGAAAAGATAAGTCAAACCAACGAACGGGTAAAAAAACAGATTTATGGAACTCTATAAAGTCGTAGTAGAAACAAACTTATCTACAATGCCTCTTTATGGGTGCCACAATTCAACTAAACGTAAATGACAGGACTATCCCGGTAAAGAAAATTTCCCCAAAAAATAATATACAGTGGGCATGTTACACAAAAAAAAGAATAGAAAAACAAACAAGACCAAATAAATCGACAAGATTAATGTCACAAAGTTGTACTGACTTAAAAAAAAGACTATAAACAAGACAAGAAAACATAGATAAGACAAAGCAGACATCGGTTTGTGCTATGCGAGGTAAGTGGACCCAAGGTGAGTAAAGTAGTAGTAAATGTTTTTTTGTAATCGTCAATTAATTTAGACGAAAACCGAAGGAAAAAGGTTTAGCACACGTACGACTCTTTTTGTGGTCTGCAGTTTGAATCCATAACGCATGCGAAACGTACCTGCGTCACGCCACAAATAGAGGAGACAAAAAGATAGAAGAGTTGAGATGAGATATCCGCAAAGACACGTTTTGAACTTGCTAATAATCGACACACAGCAGCTATGAGCAAGGATGCAGATACGATAGAGACGACGATGACGGGCTCAACGCATGCACAGTTCCTTGACGAAGCTGTCAATCCGCCATATATGCTCGAACACTTCCATGACGTGCATGTTTTCATCGTTTTGGTCAATGATTTTCTGTAAATAAAGAAAATTAATAAAAATTGCATCCAAGATTTGGGAATGTGTAGGGTATTATGACTGTGTCAAAAATCGGATAAGGATTTGGGATTATTTTTGACTCATTCACTGTTTATTATTATTTTATGAGCAGGTGGATTGCTTGTAAATGAAAGAACGTGAAGTATTTTCGGCTTTTTATTGGGCAGTGCACACATGGAAATAAAACGGTTTAAAACACATACCTGAATAGACGGTGCCATCATCAACAGTTGGCCATACTTCTGTACACCAGGGGCAAGACCAATGTTATTTGTGATCAAGTAGAACAATGACGACAAATACTTAGTTCGCTCATTTGCGATGTCGATTTTCGCTTCGGGCGAGAGTTCACAAGCATCTGTAAATGGAATCACGGTTAATTAACCCTATATAAACAACAAAGCGTGTTACTATACGTACCAGGGTTAAACAGAAGGACGGCCTTGAACGCGGCGAATTCCTTAACGGTCACTTGGAACTTGCGGAATGGAATCATGATTTCATCCATTTGGCGGTGATATATTGACCTGCAGCCCGGAATCTTCACGGCTTCTTGGGCATTTCTCAGTATGTAGGCACCATTGGGATACACAATCTTGTCCGGTCCGTAGTCAGCGGAGTAGAAGACTCGATTCAGTATGTTGAACGTAAAGGCAAAGTTGCGAACGAGGGCCATCTGGTCATTGGGGCCAAGCTTTGCAAATTCTTCGAATGTCTTAACCCATTCCAGGCACAACCTGAGTTCCCTGATGTTCCACATTTTGATGTCTTCCATACCAGCGAGATAGGGGGTCCGGAAGGTTGTGAGAGGCTAAAAAAATATATAATGTCAGTAGAAATGTTCAAACATCAGTTCGTTGTAGCGCAAAATTTCAAATAAAACGTCCGAAAAAACATAAATTTTTAAAAATTGGTTTGTTCCCGTGACCAAAAAACCTACATCTGGTTGCAGCTGATCAATCTGAGACAGCAAGCACGGAGCAGCGAGAGTTTCCCTCACGTTACTTGACTCCAAAAGGACGCAGCTTCGAAGGGCATTGACGAGTTGCTCGACGCGAAACAGCTGCTCTATTATCCTGTCTTCGCTGGTCCGTTGAGGTGATGAAGATGTCACGGAAATCTGATCGTCGTCGCCGGAAGAGTTGCGCTTATCCATGCGGAACTTTTTCGTGGGACCGATCCTATCGCGGTCATTTTGAATGGCTATAATAAAACGCATATTATATATATTTTCCGGCTGATCGTGTGAGATACAAACCTCGCGCATCCATGCCGACGGCAATGCACTTATTGAAACGGCAATGACGACAAGCGCATCGGACATCTGAAAGTATAGTATATATTATTAAAAGTACTGTGACGCATCAAGAAAAAGCGGCTTACTTTTGTTCACGTCGCAGTTGCCCTGGTACTGGCAAACGAATGTGTGGCCAGAAACTATCGTGCGGCGGAAGAAAGTTTTACTGCAATTATGGTAATGGGGTTCAAATTGTCAGTTGCAAAGAGCAGAAAAGTGAAACATACCATCCATTGCAGCTGGGTGTACCATAGTGATAGCCCGTGGCTCGATCCGAACAAACGGCGCAAAGTTCGCCCTCCGGAACTTTGCGCCGTTGGCGCGGTTGCATGGAACCGTTAGGGCCCGTAATCTTGGTTGCTGGAGCAGGCACAACGCTATAGGGAGCCCCGAAGCAGTTCTCCAGGTCGCTCTCCAGCGAAGACGAAATTGAGGAATTGGCGAAAGGATCCACACCGACGTCACAAAACCCCACAGCGGGGCGTCATTCACCTTCTGTGGTATTGATCGCAGATGCGAAGTGATAACAACGAAAAACGGTAGCGATTGTCAACTTCAGGCCGAAATGATGGACGAATCAATTCTTACGATGAGAAAGAAACAGTTCTGTAATGTGACAGGGTATCAGTCTTGCTCATAGTTTCCGTCCCCGAAAGGGCCGAAGCCGACTCGATTCGGTAAAAACAAAGGGCCGCAACGAACATGAGAGGGGGAAATAATGAAAAATGGCAGGGGCAACAACGCGAAAGGTCGTGAAGTCAAGAATAGAAAACAATGCAAACATACAGGAATAAAAAACAGCTGTATCGATCTGAATAAAACCATCTGACACATAAAACGTGGCCAACAGGCATAAAAGAAAAAAATTCTGTTAAAATAGTGGTGAAGGCTGTTGTGGGGAAAGCATGTGTTACCGCCAACACAGACAAAAAGTGTAACTACGTCACGTTGGTTGTAGGTACCTGTCTGTTTGGTAATTACGCTCGAGTAGGGTAGAAGCAAACGAAGGGGAACTCTAACCCAAATAGGCAACGTAAAAAGTACACATTCTTTAAATAACCAAAACTGAAAAACAGCATAGGAGAAACACACAACGTGAGTGAGGAGAACTGGCCGTATAAACATCAACAATCAGTTATGCACAGATGGCACGCACCGGGGTTAGCAAATAAAAAAGTGCAAAATTATCATTGAAGGGAAAGCTGACGGCACTAGATCTTCGCTACGGACCGACATCATGACTTGCCCGCAGGGTTAAACGAGAAGCCAACGCTCACACTTCCCGCAGCATGGAAAAAGAAGGGGGTATCTCGCTGCATTGCAACAACTACCGGTGAAAACCCCATCGAGCAAAGTCTCGTTGATGTTCGTGTGTTGCATTCGTCGGGGGGTCCGCGGGCCCGGGCCGCCAGCTCTATCGAAGACGACGCCGCTGGCGGTCGGTCGTTTGGCGGCAGCAGCAGCGAGCAACGACGCGCGGCGAGGAGGTCTTCTGCATTTCCGCATGTGAACGAATGTGCGCACAGCACAGAGAGAGAGCATACTCCACATTCGTTCGGCTGCTCACTCCTTCACTGCTGCTGGCTGTCGACACCTTGTCGACCTACACGAAGTCGCCTGAACTGAAGGGAGGAAAGGTTCGTCACATACTTTCATATCTGGCAACTGCAAAACTGTGGCGCCGTTCAACGGAATTCGGGCCGCACGCGCTCCTTCCAACGCACGACCCCGCCGTCGGCAATGGGACGGAAACCTCGAGCCTGCTTGGCCCTATACTGAGAGATCGGTAGTTCGGAGCGCAAAAAACACAACTACTATTATAGCGAGCAATGTGTTACACGCTCCGCTGTTATTGGTGCCAAATTTCATTCATGACATGCCCTTGAGACGGGTGGAACAATGTTAAAAGAATAGATTCCCCATTTCTCATCCTAGCACATCCAGCTCGTCTTTGCTGTCGCCTTTTTTGGAACACGTATCGGTTGAGTAGCAGCAAAAAAAAGTTCGAGTAAAAACCGAACTAGCGAAAATCAATACTGTTTATTGGGCGAGCTGAGCAGCTTCAAACAAGAGTGCTCCATAGCTTGGGGTACACAAAAAAAGGACTCACTTCGTCAATTTAGTGACAGCCGTGTGGGACGAGGGTCGAGAGAAAAAGACAAACCGAGAAAGAGTTTACTTATTCTGTTTTCTCTGCTTCTTCTTTATTGTGTTGCGCTGTCAGTGTCAGCAAAGAGGAAAAAGTAAGTAAGAAAAAAGTCGAAAAACTGAAGGCACATTTCGGACGTGTGCTGTTGTGCCCGTCAAGAACGTGTAAAGGACGTGAATGTGTGTTTCGTTTCACGCATACAGCACAACCCGAAAAAACATGGGAAACAAAGTTGGTTGACTGCTTCATGGAGTTGTCCTTTCCGTATCTCCGGAAGCCTCCCCGCCATCCTTCGCTTCAAGAATGCGTAGAAGCGTGAGAGTGGACTACGATGGAACAAAGTGCGGAGCGTCTAAACAATTGGCAACGCCAAACGCCCTTTTGGAGTTTGTGCGAAGCGGGTTTCGCACTTCATATTTTTGCTCACTCACCATCCATAGGGTTGCTTACGGTGAAAGCCGTTGGGGGGTTTATCATCAGTCACGTGGTGAGTTTGGCGAAAGGCGTTACCACAAAGCTAATGACAACCCCTATCGCTTTTTAAACCGTTTTTAAAAAAGCGCGCCAATCTCAAAAGCCTTGCCTGCAACAGCTTCTATGGAACCGTACACACGAACGATAAAGATTCCAAGGCACAAAGTAATTTTCAACCAAAGGGATGAAGGCAAATGTGATCTATGAACATGATAAAACGAACGGACTCCTTGGCGAAAACAAAGTTTTAAAAACTGATAACCACAAAAAAGGGAAGAAAGACGCTGGAGACAAAGCAGTTGGAACAGCTCTAACGTTGAAATTGATTGTCATTTGGCATGATTTATAACGAGAGAGAAAAAGGGCGAAGAGAGGAAAAAGCGTGCTTTTTATCGGAAAATTGGACACATAAACATCGGAAAGCAACCAACAAGCGCACATTCTGCATGATGTAGCGCATCTGCGTAATCTGAGTATGAGCTTGGTTCTAATTACACGGTTGAACAAAAATATGCCTCGAAAAGGCGCTCCCTAAGTCCATTTATGGCATTTATAATCCTCCAATTCGGGCAGAGTACACTTCAAGTCAGGTCTCTGCCATAACGAAGTATTCATTATGAAGAGCGACGGTAAATGACTAGGTTGGCACGAAAATAAACAGAGTTGTAATGATTAAAGCTTAAAGTTACTCATGTTTCTAAGAATTACTTACCATATTTGCGTTTAGCGCAAGTCAAAACTGTGGAAGTTATATGGTAGGATGAACTTTGTTCTGTCAAAACAATTTAATGACAAATTTGGTATTTCGGATATACTAATTATCGGAATTAAGACTAACAAGGGAAGGGTCAAATTTGGGGATGGAGTTTTAACATAAGCTATACCGCGTTCGATAGCCCTCAAATATCTAAGATTTATC
>KB455517.1:604430-624582 GCA_000341325.1 Panagrellus redivivus | reverse complement strand
GCAAAATTTGAAACAGATTGGACTGTTAATTTTTGAGTAATGAGGGTGGTAAAATATGATGAACCGCAATTACTCGAAAACCAACCGAAAAATTTTTTGCTCGTTTGGACATCCATTAGGCCCGGGTAGCCACTATGATCATGACTACTCGCCGTCGGCATACGGTAAACACAAAAGGAGTTATAATCGATTAAAAATCGACTTTTTTGAACTTTAAGTGAATATTACTCGAATACTAGGTGTCCGTGGCAACTAGGGTTTGCGCCATATATCTTAGATATTAGAGAGCTATCGAACGCGGTATAGCTCATCTGAATCCGCCAACCCCACTTCTGACCATTCCCTTGTAAGGCTAATAAGTGGATTAGCACATTGAAAAAGCCCCACGGGGATAACAACAAAATGGCCCTGGCAATTAAGCGCTAAAAACAGCTGATCTTACAGTTGTACTAAAGCATTCACGTGGAGAAAGCGTGAAGTGTTTTGAAAAAAGGATGATTCAGTTGGCTACATGACAGCGTGCCACACATGTTTTTTCTTATAATAATGGTCCTGCTATGTTGCTCCGCGTGTTCTCCATGCTGGCATTCATCAGAAAATCCCGTAGCTTGCTGTTTTCGACCCCATGTGAGCAAAAAAGAAAATACGGAAAAACAGTGATGAAATACAAAAAAGAGAGAGACAGCAGCCAGCAGCGCGAGTTGTTGTCCTTTCCGTTCGTAGGGCTTTATTTAGATCGTCCTTTTTTATGCTTCATTCTTTGCTTCAGCGAGAGAAGAAAAACAAAATACTCATCTTGGCGCTTAATAGCCAAAGGCAAAAAGTCAGTTTGTTTACTAACAGATAATGGTTTTAAGGCAGTGAAACAGGGCATATCGGGCAAATTGGTTTTTTAAAGGACATGAAATTGTAATGCAAAGCTTTTGACCATTAGGACAGCGAAGAAAAGTCAGGCTTTTACATTGTTGACACGAATATATCACACATCGCCTCGGGGGTTCAGAGTATTTGATACATAATAAAACATTCAAAAGTAGGATACGCGGAAAAGAAGAAAAGATACATACCCGCCCGCTCGTTGGTTCATCCTACGCAACCATCAAATAGTTTAAAACTGCCTATTAATTCTGAATTTTTCACGGTCAAAGTAGTAAAACATGATTTCTCCCTGTAGTGAGAAAGCGGACACTGTTAACAAAAAATTGGAGCGGATGCAAGATGCAGAAAATTCGAATAAAATGTAACGCCATTTAAATATTAATTGGGCACACATTGAATTTCGACAAAAAATATCAATTTCAATTTGGCTTTAAACTTTAATCCTTGTTATTGGCGTGAAATAAATACTTAACTAAATAGGTTTTTACATACATTCACAACAAAAATGGGGGTAGTTGTTGCAAGCAAATGTGTTCTCTGTGCCGCTTCCACGCGACACACCCCGAGAGACCAACGTTGAAAAAATAACATTGCTTAAGCGACCAAACACCATCCTCCCCAGCAGGCAAACAAGAAAAAAATTTAGACGTGCATGCGTAGTCCATCGGTTGTAATGACTACCGCTTTTTCTGGGAGCAAAAAAACAACACGAAAAAGTCGTAATTGCCCTCAAAAATGCTGCAAAAATGACCTTGATTAAGGTAAAATTTTTTTTTATGCAGTTCAAGTAAACGCACTTAGAGTATGTGTTTCTATAAGTTTGTATTGTGATTGCCAAAAGGGTAGGTAGCAACCACAATAAGGCCGACACGGTGACTGCCCGCTGTGAACAAGGAACTACAAAGACGCTGTAAAAGTAGCGAAACTTTGCTCATGTGATTTTCAGCGCAGTTAAGTAAAACATTGACAGTAAGAAAGCTTAACAATGATATTTTACAGCAGCATAACGAAGAAACAAGATCCCATATTTTGATTAGTTTAGTTTTGGTTCAGAAAAACAACATTTTCTCAAGAACAGTTGCGCACAAACAGATTAATCGGTTTTCCTTTCTGTATTTGGATGCAAAGATTAATGATATAGTCGCAATGTTGCGTTTTAATACGGAAAAAGGGCGGCTATTAGGGTGATCAAAGGGTTGCTTTGTTCGGTTTTATCAACACGCTCGCCGACAAGCGTTTCCTTGAAAAAAAGTAACAAAAAGAAAACACTACAATTTCGTACATGGCTTCTTGGCATGCGATGTTGTTTGCACCCAGTTGTATGACATGAAAAAACATCAAAGTTTCAATGAATTGTGTCGGGCTGAGGGCGTGAAGAAGTTTTGCTCACGCCAGGAACAGCGTTGTTTTTTCACTCTTTTCGCTATAACAGAGATCACTTTTCGACGCTATCAGTCTGTTTGTGACGAAAACATTCGATTTTAGTAGTGACAAAGGGGAATACCCTATAGTCGTCGATGCACCTTGAACCGGTCAAGAAGTGATCGCTTAGGTTCGATAAAGTTTTTAAAATTTTGTAAATAAGCCAAAAAATTTTAATAAAAAATAAATTTTTTGCAAATTTGCAAGTTCAAATGTTCTGACGTCAAACTCAAATGTGAGACTGTCATCGCCTTTGTAAAAGCTCAACCTCATTAGCATCGCATTTTTGAAAATGTACTTTTTTGTTTTTTTACAACTTCCAAGTACTCACTTAATGGAATGCAAAACATTGTGCGAAATATTTACAACGCTTAATGAACAGCATAAACCAACCTGACTGAGTTACGCATGGATTTACAACTCAAGCGTAAAAGTGATTCATTTACAACCATTCCTGGAAGACTGCGACCAAATGTTAGCACGTTGTGAACACGTCGGGCGACAGGAACGGCCGAAAGTTTTTATATTTTTGGGCAGCCTATTCAGTTTTATATGAGCTTTGGCGTGATATCATTATTAGCAACGCTGAGATACACATGTATCCCATTAAAAATGTATTACTTTTAATTATTTTACGCTTGACAGTTTTTAGAGGGCATTTTAAGGACATCTTGGGTTTAGAAATAGCTAATCTAATACATGCGCTATTAACAATAGTTATTAGATCAACATGTTATGAGGTATAAACATATACAAAAAAACTAATTATACAGAAATTGCAGCCGTGCAGGACAGGGATTAGATAGTCTTAAGAATATTAAGAAATTATTGCTGTTGATTATGTATGTTTTTGCTTTGCTTTGGCAAAGGTTAGCCATATGGCTTATAAAGGTACTTTAATTTCTAATAATTATCACGTTAAAGGAGGACAACAATGAATATTTGAATTTGTTAGGTCTCACGTATTTAGAAGGAAGTTAGACAAATGTACTGTGACATCAGTTTAGATGGCATTTCACTATAATCCCAAGGTAGATACCTCGAGGCTACGCTGAGTCAGACAAGGTTGCTTCCTAGTCAGGACAACTGAACTTTACTTCGTACCAGAACTAGTAAGTTTACATTAAGAGGTGTACTAAGGATATAAAAAAGCCTAATATATGCATTTAGGAACCGCTCCGAGCAAACGCCAACGCACCCGCGGATAGAGAGAGGAACAAGTGAAAAGTGCGCGCCAAGAATATGAATATGAACATAACACCAAAAATCATGAGTCGGAGCAAAAACTTTTATACCTATTTGGGATGGACGGAAAGATAATGAGTTGCTCATATCTGCCATGAAGTCATCACTTAAACGACCACTGTCTTGATTATTAACGAGCGAACCCGATTCGAAACATATCGCAGTGACACAGTCAAAGGTTTCAAAAAGATTTGTTTACGGGTGTACCTCGGATGACGCATGAAACAATGAGAAAATTCAAAATGAACGAAATGAAAAGGACCCGTAAACACAATGCATGTTGCTCGAGGCGGTTGTTTTCCATTTAGCAAGGATGTTTATAAAATATATATTGCAAAGCTTGTTTACGTGAATGAAAAAAGAAACAGATGTCAAACAATTGATAGAAAAAACATTGTGTGTAAAAAAATACGATAGCCTAATGAAGTAAGTTAAAAAAGGTTAATACAAATGTATATTTCGAAATATTTATCCGTTTTTTAAACCTGTGAGAAAATAGTATTGTCGACTTACTTATTTTATTGTAGGCTAGCTAAGAGAGCCTGTCGTGCTTATAGGTAATAACCGGAAAAAGAATGCCCCGAGACCGACCAGACTAAATGTACAACCATTTCAATATGCCCGGAAAGTCAAATTATTTATTTCCGTCAACGAACCTTACAGAAGAGCAATACAAACATAAGTCTGTGCAAGGTGCTCTTTGGCCTTTTATGGGTATTGTTAATGTAAAAAATAATCTCCCACCGCTATGGGATTTTTATGCTTGAGAAAAATGAGAATATTTGAATGTGTATGATATTTACAATGCACCAATTTCCAAACGTGCAATAAAGATTACGGTACTGTCCGGTGTTGTTAACGTTTTTACAGTCTCAGACAATGCAACTTGCTTGCTTGCCCTCTTTCAAAATGATTAAAGAATCGCAGTCCACAATTATGTCATCAACGCGCGCACTTGATTTACAATGTTTCGTTAGCATTGTTTCCATACTCTATAACCGTTCACTTAAGGTCGGTGTGATCGATGTAGCAACTACTAAGTGTCGGAGACTGATAATTCGGCGATACAGCCTCGTGATTACTGGTTTTTCCCAACCCGCCTTCTTCCGAGCACATGGTGGGCTGAGCATGCGAGATAACAATGTCATCAATAATGTTGATAACGTTTTTCATGCATGCGTTCTTGCAATTTCTTGTTATTCTTTAACCGATTGAACTTGGAGTAATCGGTTAATCAAATTGTTTCACTTTTTTGTTCGTCTGCTGTTTTGCTCTTATAAAAATTTGTCTGGGTTTATTTTTTGACATTTTTGGTTTTAGATGGTTGCGTCAAAGAAACCGATCGAAGCTGAAGTCAGCTTGTATGACTTCACCGAACTTGTATTTTATGTAAATGGCAAGAAGATCGTCGACGGTGGCATTGATCCACGGACGACTTTAGCCGTTTACTTGCGCGATAAACTCAAACTCTTCGGAACTAAAATTGGATGCAATGAAGGTGGCTGTGGTGCGTGTGTTGTTATGATATCGGATATGGACCCAGTGACTGAAAAGATCAGGTTTGATGAAATTTTATGAGGAAATGAAATGATTGATCGAAATCATAGTTTTAGACACTATTCCGCAAACTCTTGCCTTACTCCTGTTTGTGCTGTTTTTGGAAAAGCTGTAACGACAGTGGAAGGGCTTGGTTCTACAGTGCAAAAGAAGTTGCATCCTATTCAAGAAAGGCTTTCTATGTATGTCTTTTGTTAAATTTATTTATTCTGCACATTATTGAAAAGTTTTTAGCGCTCATGGATCACAATGTGGTTTCTGCACGCCAGGCTTTGTCATGGCCATGTATGCACTTCTTCGGACGAATCCCACACCGACCGAGAAAGACGTCGATGAAGCATTGCAAGGAAACTTATGCCGATGCACTGGGTATCGACCGATTTTGGAAGCATTTTACTCATTTACTAAAAATGGGTTGGCTAAAGCTCCAACGAAGAAGGATGAGATGAACGGTTTTTGTGCTTTGGGCGAAAACTGTTGCAAAAATCAAAAAGCAGTTCCTGAAAGGGCAGAAAAGGCTAAATTATCGACCTTTGACCAATGTAGCACTTATGACCCTACACAAGAATTGATTTTTCCGCCTGAGTTAAAGGTATGTCTTATTTGCTGACAACGTGTCTCCAGTCTAATCTTATCATCGGTTTTCAGCTCGGAGAATACCACAAACGGTCTTTCGCATTGACCTTTGGTGGAGTAACGTGGTTCCAACCCACGTCATTGACCGAATTGCTACGATTGAAGCGAGAGCACCCACATGCTCGTTTAATCAGCGGTAATTCTGAATTGGCTGTCGAATTGAAGTTTCGATTTATTGAATTGCCTCTGGCGATCAATCCAAAACAAGTCGCTGAACTTCGAGAGCATCGTGTTGAAGAAGATGGCATTTACATGGGTTTGGGATTGTCACTCACTGAAATGAAGGACATCTTGACGGAATACATTGAGGAGTATGATGTCAAAAAGACTGCTGTGTTTAGATCGGTCTGTGCCATGCTGCATTACTTTGCGGGTAAGCATGTCCGAAATATGGCTAGTGTCGCTGGAAACATTGCAACTGCTTCTCCAATTTCTGACTTGAATCCAATTTGGATGGCATCTCGAGCAAAGCTGCATTTGGTATCGGAGGAGCGTGGTACTCGTACTGTCACTATCGACGAAAAGTTCTTCGTGGCTTATCGGCGAACCGTTATTCAACCGGATGAAGTCATAATCGCAATTACCATACCGTTTTCTGGTCCTACCGAACACTTCCGCGCATACAAGCAAGCCCAGCGACGAGAAGATGACATTGCCATCGTCACTTCTGCATTCTCTGCCGATGTCGATCCTGATACCAAGACTATCCGACACCTCAGATTCGCATTTGGCGGTATGGCACCGACTACAAAGCTGTCTACAAAAGCCGTGACAGGCGTCGAAGGTCGTAAATGGAACCGAGAACTTCTTGATGACATGATTGTCAAGATCCAAGAAGAATTCTCTCTACCTCCTGGTGTTCCTGGTGGCATGTCACGCTACCGTCAAGCATTGACAATGTCATTCTTTTTCAAATATTTCACTTTCGTCGCCCATCAACTTCAAATTCCTGGATTTGAACACTTTGGCATCGACGAACGCATCGGTGAACCACAATTAGAGGGCTACCAATCTACTCAAATATATGCCGATGTGCCTGAAGGACAGCCTGACCACGATGCCGTTGGTCGACCTGTCATGCATCAATCCGGCGAGAAACACGTCACCGGAGAAGCGGTTTACTCCTTCGACGTCGATGTTGCCAACATGCTTCATGCTGCTCTTGTGACAAGCCCCAAAGCAAAAGGTCGTATCGAATACGTCGACATCACAGAAGCTTTGGAACTGCCAGGCGTTGTCGGATACGCTGACCATACCGATGTTCCTGGCAGTTTGCTTATTTCACACGGTCAAGTTCCAGTTTTCGCCAAAGATGAAGTTAGCTATCATTGCCAACCAATTGGCGTCATCGTTGCTACTGACCACGAAACAGCCAGAAGAGCAGCTAATTTGGTGAAAGTCAGCATCATTGCCGAAGAAGCCATAGTCACAATTGAACAAGCAGTTGCCGCCAAAAGTTTCCATTGGCCCGCAGGCCACAGAATCCATAGCAGCTTGCTCAAAGGCGATAAAGTTATTGAAACTGACTGGTCAAAGTATGACAAAATCGTCAAAGGTGAAGTCAAAATGGGTGGCCAGGAGCACTTCTACTTTGAAACCATCAACTGCACTGCGATCCCCCATGAAAACCAAGAAATGGAAGTAATCGCTTCCACACAAGGCGTTTCTGATTGCCAAATTGACGTTGCCACAGCTCTCGGTTTCCCGATGCACAAAGTTGTTGCACGTGTAAGACGTTTGGGTGGTGGATTTGGTGGAAAAGAAAGTTGTGTTGGGTTATTCGCTTCAATAACTGCTGTCGCTGCTAATAAGTAAGATCTTGTATTATTTGTAATGAAATCTTTATTCGTGTTTTTAAGATTACGGAAACCCGTGAAATTTGTTCTGGAAAGATTTGACGACATGGCGATCACTGGCACACGACATCCTTTCTCCTTCAAATACAAGGCTGCACTGAACAATGACAATAAGTTAGCCGGCATGGAAGTACATCTGTTTTCCAATGGTGGATTTGCTATGGAACTGTCCAAAGGCGTCATGGGTAAGAAATTTGATGTTGAACCGTACTTGAGATGTCAATTTTTTATAGAACGCGCCGTGACTCACATTGACAATGTTTACAACATTGAAAATTCTAACATCTACGGTCGAATTTGCAAAACAAATCTTGCTTCGAATACAGCGTTCCGTGGATTTGGAGGCCCCCAGGGCATGTTTGCTACAGAAACTATTATGAATCATCTCGCCGAGCAATTTAATCTCAACCTTAATGATGTAAGACAAACTTATTTTTTGACATCATTAATTGAAAAATTTGCAGTTCCGAAAACTAAACATGTATAACGAAGGTGACTGCACGCCTTTTGGTATGCATCTGAATCAATGCAACATCCGTCGTTGCTGGGATGAATGCCTGCAACTTTCTGATTTCGACAAACGCAAAACTGAAATCGATGCTTTGAACAAATCATCGCGCTACCGTAAACGTGGTATTTACGCAGTTCCGACAAAATTCGGCATTGGATTTGGATTCAAGCAACTTAATCAAGCTGGTGCTCTTATCCACATCTACACTGATGGTACTGTCTTGATCTCCTATGCTGGTTGTGAAATGGGTCAGGGTCTTCATACAAAGATTATTCAAATTGCATCAAGATGTTTGGGTGTCCCGATTGAACTGATTCATGTTCATGAAACCACGACTGACAAGGTGCCAAATCAGTCGCCGACGGCAGCCAGCGTTGGCAGTGATTTGAACGGATTGGCTGTGCAAGATGCTTGTGTGAAATTGTCAGAGCGCTTGAAGCCTTATAAGGAGAAGAATCCTGATGGAAAATGGAAAGACTGGGTTTATGCGTGTTATGTTGATCGAGTTAGCTTATCAGCTACCGGGTTTGGAATGTGAGTTGTTTAAGAAGTGTTCATTGTGCATTAATTTTTTTCAGTATTCACCATGAACCGATTGATTACAATAATGGCCGTGGTGCAGAACTTTATGGCTACTGTGTTTATGGTGTCGCTGTCACAGAAGTTGAGGTCGATTGTTTGAGCGGAGACCATCATGTATGTTTTAAAGATGTCATTTAAGCCAATACAACTTTCTTTTTAGGTAATCCGATCAGATATTGTCATGGACATTGGCGATTCCCTCAACCCAGCCGTCGATATCGGCCAAATCGAAGGCGCTTTCATCCAAGGCTATGGTCTATTCACCATGGAAGAAATCAAAATCCGTCCAGATGGTACACGTCTCACCAGAGGCCCTGGAAACTACAAAATCCCCTCAGCCGATGATGTCCCGCGTCATTTCAACGTGAAATTGCTCAAAGGCAGCTCCAACAATCGCGGAATCTTTTCCTCAAAGGCTGTTGGTGAACCTCCATTATTCCTTGGTGTCTCTGCTTTGTTTGCAATCAAAGAGGCAATTAAAAGTTATCGCGAAGACCACGGACTAACCGAGTACTTCACTCTTGACAGTCCCGCTACTGCAGAGCGTATCAGAATGCTCTGTGAAGACAAAATTACGGCCAAGGTTTGTATGCATTCAGACAATCCGGAAATAAAACAGTTTATTTTTAGATTCCGGAACTCCCTGAGAAACACACTTTCTCCCCCTGGATTGCTGATATTTAATTAGACAACGCAATAACAAGCTTATGAAAAAATAAAACAAATTTACTTTATTTGTAACATATTTAAATTAGACAAATTTGACTTTTTATAAAACCCGTAATGCACAAATAGTCATAATGCTATACGAACAGACCCGAATTAACAAAAAAAGGTAACCTGTAAAAAGCTAAAAGAAGGTTAACTGTAATATTGCTTATTATTCCAACCGTATGCTGTCAAATACGGTTTTTCTATGTGCATCATGTGTACTGGAGGGTGTGATGGTCGCATAGGTTGTACAAGTTGAAGAATTAGTAGAGGGAGTATAGGTTTGTTCATAATAATGATGTACACGTGTGATATAGTTTCCCTGAGCGTGTTGAACATAAGCAGCCCTGGATTCACGTTCACGTTGAAGCGGAACACTGTTAACTGTGTTTAGATTTCTTCCAAATAAGTAAATATAAAATATGCGTAGACAGCAGCAACAACATGTGACGATTGCAATGAGTAGAAATACTGACAATAAAATAAAACCAATCTGCATCTTGTAATTCCATTGGTTGTACTCTCTTTTAAAAGCGGTGATGACAATTTTGAAGAATCCGTAATCGGGATCGAAGGGATTGACAGATATCGGGTGATCAGGTACAGGTTTGAAGTCCTTCGGCCATTTGTGGTCAGTAATGGATGGAACTGTTGTGCTGTGAAGCTCATACGCGAATTGTTCCTCTTCGACGTATTCAGCTATTGTAATTTCAGAAAATTGAACTTGGAGAAGGTAATTCTTTTTAGTAACACGCATTTCGCAGACATATAAACCAGTATGATAGTATTCTGTCTAAAAATAAACACTGAATTCCAGCAATTATTGTGAATGTTTACCTCTGAAACCACGAGCATCTCGTCGTTGTCTCCTTTAACTTCAATGTTCAAATTATTGTTTGGTGCGACCCGAGTGCCATTGAAATACCAACGAATCTCATAAGGAACGCTCCCAGATCCTCGACAAAACATAACCAATGGCGTTTTGACTTGAACCGTTGCGTTGTATAAGGTTGATGTGAGCCCATGGTCTGAAAGTTCCCATTTTCAAATTTTGGAACATCCAAAAAGGATTATCTTTACCAAATACATGTATATGCGACTTAGCAACGGCTTCACCAATCTCATTACTTGCAACACATTCATAAGTGCCTTCGTCTTCACGGTTTACCCGAAGCAAATGCAATCCTTCTACCCTATCGGCAACGTGTATCCTGTCTTCTAGCCATGCAGGGAAATCATAATGCCGGTCTTTTTGATATGATATTGTCGGTTCCGGAATACCTGTAAACATAAAGATCAGTTGCACTTATAGACATTGGGCGCATTATCAAAACAACTTGCCTGTAGCTTCGCAAGGCAGTGTTACAGTACTCCCAGCCAAAACAGCAATGTTTACCGGCGGCTTGACTGTGAATCGCGGGGGCTCCTTAACCAGTAATTGCGATTTTATTGAGTAAGCACTGCCATAGCTGTTTTTGATTATGCATTGGTATTCAGCTTGGTCGGAAACACTGACATTACGTAAAAGCAATTCACTGAAGATAAATTCGTTTTTCCGGTGACCTTCTAAAATACCAAATTTCTTTGTTTTTGTGTGAAAGGGTAAAAACTGACCATCATCGGTGTGGTTTACCACAATTCGAAGAGTACCTTCCTCATCCTCGAGTACACGGTCACGCTCGCTTTCAATAACCTTCCATTTTATGTGCATTGGCGCCGCGCCGTAACCTTTACAGAACATACGGACGTCTCTGCCGACCTGGGTGTCTACTAACGGTAGTGGCGACATTGTGATTCTAGCTTGAGGCGAGTCGGCCACTGCAACATGAGTTTAACATTTTGTTGTTTTGACATTTCACGACTAACTAAATGAAACAAGCTCCAAATCGCAGAATACTTACAACATTTAAGTTGACCAGTCTCAAAGCTGCGAATATCCTTTCCGCGAACGTTGAACGGATACTCGCACAGTGTAACAATATCCCTCGAACCCAATCCTGAATTCTTAAGCCATGCGGAAAACCACGTTAGATGACAGTCACAAATAAGCATTGGCGTTGTTATTTTGCTGAATGTAAAAAGTTAGCTTGTTGACACATAGCTACGCAGTTTAAAAGTTTGACTCACAGTGTGTCAAGTCGAAGTGGGTCAAAAGCACCCTTGAAAATCATTGAAATCGGATTGTCCGACAAGTCGAGATGACGAAGGTTCGGGAAACCACTGAAAGCATGTGGTGGAACGGAGCCAACTCTGTTCGCCGAAAAATGTAGCGTTTCTAAACTTTTTAATGATGTGTTTTGGAGTACGGTGCCATCTTCGATGCAAACTGCGAGTTCGTTGTGAGACAGATCTCTGTATAAATGTTTTCAGTATTAGGAAAATTGCGTGTAAACATACATCTCAACAAGTGTATTCAGGCCGACAAGTGTTTTTCGGCCAATGTGACTGAGCAAATTGTGTGATAACGAAAGGTAGGTCAAACTGCGCAGTGGCCGAAATGCGTAGGAAGACAATTCGCTGATTCGGTTCCTAGCTAATGATAGCCAGTCCAAATTCTCTACGAAAGACCACATGTTATCATTGACATAAGTGAAATCGTTAGAGCTCAAGTCTCTGAAAATAAAGCCGTTTTTTTCATATTTTAATCCGGTCAAAATATGCTTACAGTTTGATCAGTGCGCCTTGCCCGAAGAGCCCATCGCCGATGTCAGTCAAGCGATTGTGTGATAAGTTAAGATATTTTAAGTTGTTGATACCGTGAAACGCTCCGGCTTGTAAACTTGTGATTAAATTGCGGCTCAGGGTAAGAGACTCCAAATTGTAGAGGGTCGAAAAACACAGTGTGTTTATGATTTCAATGCGATTACGGCTCAGGTCCCTAAAAACATCATTATGCAATCCGTTGATTTGCATTGTACTCTTACAGTGTCATTATTGCCCTTCCAAAGCTATCATTCTCGATACGACTGAGCTTATTCCGATGTAAACGAAGGAAAGCCAGTCGCTGCAATGCTCGGAAAGCACCGACCGGCAGTACTTCAATATCATTGTTGCCCAGGTCCCTTAAAAAAGCGTTAATCAACTTTTAATCGTTCAAACATCACACCATGTATAACTTCCTGGATGGATGACTTACATAAAGATAATACGTGACGAGGTAAAGTTTGACGGAGTCAAAATAGGCCATTGCTTAATGCGGTTTCGGCCGAGATCGATGTATTTAACGTGTGCAATTCCGTACAAATCTTCCTCCGTGATTGTGCTTATGAGATTCAATCGTCTGCAAATGTTGTTTTTGCCCATGCACTACGTAAAAAAAGGCAGCAGTCGTTAAGGGAAAATGTCTTTCAATGAGCAACTACGGTCATTTTCACTACCCTAAACAACCGCCAATGCGGCGCCAGTGTAGTAGACGACCGACCTCGTCAAACACGAATGCCGCTCGCTCCCCGATAGAAAAAAACGAGGGCATTCAAGCGTCATAGATACGCTATAGCCCCAAAACCAACACCTGGTTGGCTGACAGAAGTCGTCAAAATTGTACATTTGGGGTAATGCTGCCTTGCACTGTAACAACAAAACCATGTGCCTCTACTCTTTTCGCAGTGGCGGCATGTCAAAGAGATGTTTCAAAGTGCAAATGGGCTATGTTAAATGAGGGTTTACGATGAAAAAGGTCACAAAAAATCTTACAAGTCAAGTCGTTCCAGCATGGACAGTTGGTGAATACCTGATGGAATGCTCCTGAGACCATTGTCACGGAGTTCCCTGGAAAAAACAACATTTACAAGTGTCAAGTAAGTGCTGCTAATGCACTAAGTGGCGGGTAAACGTCATTAAAAAGAGCGTAAATCAGCTCGGTTAATTAGCTTTTGCAAAAGTGAACTTTGAAAGCGTTTTCAATGAAACATACAGTTGTTTTAGCTTTGGAATGTAGGAGAAAAGTTCGAAGGGTATAGAAGAGATGTGATTGTTCGACAGATTTCTAAAAACTGCAACATTTTCACTTATTCCGCGGAATATAAACACTTACAAATGGGTTAAATTAGGCAATTGAGCGGCTAAAGATATGGGGAAATCTGATATCGAGTTTTCACTGAGCAATCTGTAAATTGATTTTGTTTTGAATTCACTTTTTTAATAGAAATTAGCGTACAATACTTTTGTTGATGATGGTACCCCTCTTGGCGGATATGATAAATTCAATCGAACACAGCTGACCGTATCATCAAAACATGTGCACTCTTCCGGACAGCCATAATCATATCCATACGGTTCAGTTAAGGATACCAGCAATATTAACAGATAAAAAATTGCCAGTTTAGGCTTTAGCATTGTAGAAAATGTAACAAATATTCCAGCGTTACAATGCTATCAGGTAATGCTGAGCAATGTGGAGGAGCTAATCTTGCCTATGGGCAGTGGATTTCAAAGGGGCGGAGTCAGGAGTGACCACGCAAAACCTGGGTTGCCAACAGAAATTGGTCGGAGCACGGTTTAGGCCAAAACGACGACTGGTCGGCCGGCGGCAATAGTTTTGAAAAGCTTCTACTCTCGGCACACTCGAACGCTCTTGGTACGTCCGTGTAGCCGACGATTTGAATCGCCGGCTCTTTTTCATTTGGTAGTATGCTTCGGGCTATCCGCAAGTGTCCAATCCGCGTGAAAACATTCCGGTCCGTCCTTAAGTCTTTGAGATGATAACGATACGCTTCAAATCAAACAGAAAGGCAGAAAAAGATTGTCAACGTTATGATAACGATAATGCGAGAAGCTGACTCGCGTCACCTCAAAGAAGCACGAATGATTGATGGGGGGAAGAATAAGGAAGAAATGGAAAAAAACACGAGGTTCTTGTCGGGCACCACGAGTATGATCCGAATTGAATCGGGTTGACGTACTCGTTGTTCCGGAAGATGCAACGAGTCAAGTTGCCACGCCAGCCACGACCTTAGGGAGCGGGATGTAGGGATGAAGGCCGTCGTCACTCACGGCCAATACTGATTATTCGCGCAATGTGTGCTTGGAAAAAACAAAAGAGAAGTTTGAAGAATGAGGCAGGCGACTGGGGATAGAAAGCCGGAGGTACCAACCGCTGACGTCCTCGATGAAAGACCGGACGAGGCAGTCCGCATGCATTCTGAGTCAACCCCAGCAAAATCATCCTTGAACACGGTTACTCGAACCGCAGTCGGCTGCGCAGAGGCAAGACGTCCTATTTATGTGCGGACTAATGCAAGTAACACTGCATTTTGTTTGCAGCCCCACTTCGAAGCGCGCTAATCAAGCGGTTTCTCGTTGGCTGTTCACGTTACCCTCGGTCCATCAGTTTGCAAATCCTACTCAATTGCCGAAACGTCTAATATTAACTCTTTTAATAGTTCAATAAACAGAAATCACAAGAATAAATAGCTTGGCTATGATAAAAAGAAGTACACCGAACATCAGCAACATGCTTGCTATTCCAAAACTTGTGCTTTGAGAATGCCAAACAGTTCGGCAAGACATTCGTGATCCCGATCAGTGACATCTTTGTTGCGGAAAAGCTTGATGACAATCTGCTGCGCTTCGCGTAGTGCTTCCGTCACATCGGGGCTGATAGGGTTGCCGACCTTTTCACAAACATTTTCCAACTGATCGATGAGAGGACCGACGAATTTGCCAGTGGCGTCGATGGCGGCGTTTGCCTTGAGGGCAATAAGTAGGAGGAGGACGGCGAGCAGGGTCGATGGAGGGTCTTCCAGGACTGCTAGTTGAGCACGAAGGTCAGCGATATGCTTGGCAAGGAATTCAGCCCTGAAAAACAAACACAGTTATGAAAGCATACTGTAGCATCGTCATACTTTGTCTTTTTATCAGGTGACTTGACAACAATGCCACAAGCATCGAGGGTTTCCATGGCATTGTAAAAGTCTTCAAGGGAAGCGGTCGACTGCAGCAGGTGTTGCAGTTGTTCGCGAGCATGGGCATCCGGAATGGCAGCAACGACCTTCTCACGAGCCTGAAGTAGTTTCATTAGATTAGCAATATGCACAATGAGGCCAATTAGAGTACCTGGGGAGACATTTTTTCGGTCGGAGTCGACGAATAGGTATCCAAAATAGTGGTAATGATGCGATCGACGACGGATTTCCGCAAATACGAACGCAAATCACCGGCCAGAGCTGGCTCAAAGAGACCGGTACTCTCATCATAAACAGACAGAGCAGAATACGAGTGGGCAACGTTGGCCTGAAGCTCTTGGGCGGCCTTCTTCTGATCTTGGCCACTGACAGGCTTGAAGGAGTTGATCGCTTCCATGACTTCACGCTTGTAGCTTTGGTTGGCAAGCTGGCTGAGGTCGGTGATGATATGCGGGACGACATCTTCGGGGACTCCAGCATTGGTGACAGCTTCGGTGAGGTCATCAGTAGGGATCTCGATCACAACGGTGCTACTCTCAGCCTTCTTGTTAGCGGGAGCTTTGCCTTTTCCACCGCCACCGCCCTTCTTTGCGCCACCTTTCTTGCCCTTGCCTCCCTTGCCGGTGTTCCAATCATCCTGAAATAATCAAATTGACTTCTTGCACCACAAAGTATAGAAAAAACATACATCATCGTCAGCTTGAGCCTTCTTCGGTTGTTGCTTATCACTCGCCGCATCCTTCAATGAAGCGTGAATCTCGAAGGCGTTTTTCTGCGCCGTTTCCTTGATGAAGTTGCCGACTTTCTCGAGTACAGTATCAACATAGTTCGAAGCAAAGATGAAATCCGAGTCATCCGGGTGCCACCAGCCTTCCTTAGCGTCTTGAATGATACGAGAAACAAGTTCCTCCACATCATTGACCGACAACACGGTAGTGACTTCATTGACGGTGTCATCAATGCTGGTGAATCGGTTTTCAGCAATGTTTTCTGAAACCATACTTATCAATAGCGGCATAATAGGCTTCCACAAACTTACTCTTAAAGTCATCGACGAGTTGATTGTACCACATTTTGTCAATGATGTGATCCTTCAAGTAAACCACATGGTTGTTCACATCTTTGCCCCAAATGGTGGTCAAGAAGGCAGCCGAATCATTGATGCTCAGCTTCCGAAAAGCGTGCAGCGGGATGTAATGCTGGGTGTCAAACATGGCTTTGGCCCACATTCGGGCCAAGACATCCTGGGCTTCAGGGACGTAGGTCGACTTCAGAGAGTTGTTGACACCGACGATGCGTCCATTGAGTTCATTGTTCTTGGAGAGATGGGCGACAAGCTTGTGGAAAATAGATTCAGTGACCTTCATTTGATTGTAGAAGGTCGAAAGCGGCAAAGCACGGGAAGTACAGTGGAGGAGCGCCTGGAGTTTGTTGCGTTGAAGATCAATGAACAGATCGGTGTACAATTGATCGCCATCGCGTGTTGCTTTGACGGATACGCCGACTTCCGGAAGGATATGGCCATTGATGAATTCGACGGGGAGATTGAACTGTGTGCTGAGATTGAGCACGGAGATGTTACCATGCTCGCTGAGATATTGCTCGAGACGGGAGCATGTCTTGCGGACGAATTCACTGAAAACGGTTATCAATTGACGGTAAAAGTTATTAGAAGTCAAAACTTACTAGGTAACAAGCTCATCCAAAGACAAAAAGTAATCCGGATCCTCAATGACCTGCTTCACAGCTTGCTCAACGACCGAAAAATCAACATGCAGAGAAGCGGCCAAGTCGGAAAGGCTGATTCGGCCACCAGCAAACGTGCATTCATTTTGAATCTCTGTAAGCAAGTGCTTCTTGGTGATGTACTCCTTGCCATCGCACGTGTAGACGACATCGGTCAGGCCACGAGAAATAAGCTTGGCAACAATCTCGACGCAATTCGATTCCGAAAGTCGGTCCTTGTCGGCAGTGGCTTGGACACGCTGAAGATCACCTGCGAGACGGCGGATATCGGCCCAGATGTCAGTCATCTAAACTCACTATTTAGATAAAGCAAACTTTTAAGTCAACTCAGATATCTCAAAAGTTCAAAACTTCTGTCAATTTAAACAATCAATCAAACGAGTAATAAGTTTATTTTAACAATCAGTGGTGTAATAATAAATAGGCACATTATTTACGACACGTTAGTAAAAAACCCATAACCGGTTAGAAAAACCGTTGAAAGCACATCACCTCAGATATCACAGAAAGCTAGCGAAATTAGTAAGAGGCAAAAAATTCATTATGATAAGTGAAGGCAGTTAATCGGATTGGAATTGCGCAGTGAGGTTGAAGATCGGGTGCTCGGTGTTGGTGATATTGCAGTACGGGTAGTCATCCATGAACCTGACTAAAGTAGCGGTGTCAATGCGAATCTGTTCGCGCATCTTGACTTCATCAGAATCGTAGCGCCCGGTGTTGGTCGTCTGGCGATTCTTGTAACGGGACATGCTGTCAGCGGTTTTCTCAATGGTGGCGATAACCTGGAAAGCAAAAAGATACACAGACTGAAGTTACATTAGTCAATCGTTACCGTTTCGGCATTTTCAGTGTAGACAGTGAGAGCCTTTTCGAAGCAGCTTCGAAGGAAACCAACAATCTCTTCGTCGGTCCAGTAGCAAGTCAAAGCAAGGTCGTAGATCGTCTTCAAATATGTATCAACACCGTTCACGTAATCGGAGCAAGTCGTCGGATGAGGGGTGCGAGTCCAGCGGTACTGACGTGGAACTTCGGTTACCAACTTCAAAGGCTCACTGATGGCAGAAACAACAGCGGTTTCAAGCATTGGCAAAAGATCTTTGAAGATACTGGTCAACTGCATCTCATAACGAGAGTTGTATCGACCGTAGAGCGACAGAAAAGGGGCTTCGGATTCAGCACGATTCAACTTTGTGACTACATGGTCCGAAATTTCGGTGAAGTAGGTGGCACCGATACGGAAGTGTTCCTCGAAGACGAAGGAAAGGCACTTGGCTGCGATAACAAGGACCTGCCACTTCGGCTTACCGTCGATGGAAGTTTCTTCTCCACTGATGGCGCTACAAAAGTCCAATTAGACACAAGTCTTAAGTTATAAACCAATGTCAACTTACTCAACAAAGTTCCTAGACCAAAGCACGATATCATTATCCAACGAGTTACAAAGAGACCAATGCTCAGACGTCGTGGCAGGGAGCATCTCAGGGTACGATAGAACCTTCTCAAAGGCCTTCAAATACTCGGAGATGGCAGTAAGACGCGGTGGATCACCCTCGATAGCAACCACTTTCGAATCAGCAATGTTATGGAAACGGTTTATGTCGTCGCCACAGTGAAGCCGAATGTAGGCATCTACATTGAAGATACCGAGAACGTCTTTCTTGACTTCAGCTAGGCTTTCATCGTCGTCGAAGTCCTTGACAAAGTTGAACACCTTGGTGTAGCACGACTTAAAGGGCTCGGTGGAGGATGGAATATATTCACCCGAAAGCAGCTCTTTGACAGTGTTTTTGAAGTAGTTGAGCAAGGCATAACGATAGATGGGTGGAAAGACGACGCGAGCGTAGTCCGAAACGTTATCATCGGCGACACGGAGATCCAAGGCATCAATGTGCTGAAACGAAATGGTGCAAAAACCAAAATGGAAATAGTTTAGACTTACATCGTTGATAGTTTTGATAAGAAAATCAAGACGGACTTCAACTTGGTCGTCTTCATCGAACTGGGTCGAAATAATGTTGCGAGAAAGATACTGTAGGCCAATATCAAGAACACCCATGGTCCTCAAAATAGTGAATGCCATGAGGGCGGTGTCCGGATCGCCATCGGCGCTGGCTGAGCAAAACGGCAGAACGAGAGGGACGACTTCCTTGAAAGCGTAATCGACTTGGCTTTTGAGCTTCTCTTTGAATTCACCTTCCGGAAGTTTGTCGAAATGGAGCTTAGTATCCGTGACCAGTTCACGTAGACGGGCCAGCAGCTGGGGGTCCAAGTCATTCGGCTTGTCAGCCATGCTCAAAATTGTTTGAATATTGGTCAGGACGGTCTTCTGACACATGCAGATCAGCTGTTCTCCGCGACAAGCTTCAAGTTCGTTGACCTTCGTAGTGACAGTGCTGGAGATGGTTTGGATGGCTTCGATTTGGCCGGCGTACTCTTTCCACGCTTCCTGGAATGGAAATTATATATAAAATTACAACTTCTTGACAAGCAAACCACTTACTGAGTTCTCATTAGTCAAGGCGACAATCCCATCCTTCAACGACGCAAGTGTGGACGACAGTTTGACAAAATCGGTATAGTCGTCATTGATAAGGACGACCATGGCATATTGAAGCTTCTGCAGAAACGTTCGCAGATCTCCATGGACCTTCTGCAACGTTCCATGACGCCGAGCAGCACGGAGGAACTTGTCGACGTCGAAGTTTTCCTCGTTGAAAGCGGCAAAGTCGAAGGACAAGTTCTTCCCGTCTTCCATGATCTTCGGGATGATCGAGTCCTTTTTATCGGACGGAGGGCCATCGGAGCTACCCATTCTGGAAGGAAGAGCAGGTGAACAAGGTTGATCAGAAGAATCGAAGGGGAAGGAGAGAGGCCACGTTTGGTAAACCCGAAACCACTGACAAGCTTGGTCACTCAACAAACGTGGACGTTTTCTACGTCAAACGTTTTCTTTTTGAGATTCATCCACGTGTTGCGGCCGCCACAAGAGCTGTGCGTGCGGCTGTCACGACAACGCGTGCGTGCAATCGATGCAAAGTGCGTTTGTTTATTTCACCACTCTCGATAGCCCTGCGCCGAGAAACAGCCATTGAAAAAAACAACAA
>KB455517.1:582668-603291 GCA_000341325.1 Panagrellus redivivus | reverse complement strand
AATTGGGGGTCGGCCTCTCCCCCTTGTTCCTAAAAAAGGTCGCGAACGCCGTGTTAAATTAACAAAATAAAGTTTTCTGCTTTATTGTAACAACTTTTTCAATCAAAACAGCGTAATACAATTTTTAACATTAATCAAACAACATGAAAGTAAAGCAAGTGAAGGACAAAAAGGCAAAGCACTTTGGTCACAGCTGAGTGAGGTAATAAGCATTTTATATAAATATACCACAATATTACTTGAACAAAATGCAATTTAGGAAACGCCGTGTAGTTTGCTATTACCATTTAAAAGCATGGAAGGTATAAGCTCATTGATTAAAGCCTGCAAGGGTTCGAGATCGGTTGGCTCTATGAGCTTGAACTCCTGAACGAATAACATAAAATGTTTAAAGCTTGTATTTAGATGTTCGGTAGATTTAAGGTTTGAGATAAGGTCGAAGTGTTCATGGTAAACATGAGCATAGACGCGGAATATGCGTTTTGCGATGGTCTTTACGGTTCGTAGGAAGGTACTGGGGAAACTTTTGCCTGTAACGATACGGTATGAATGTTGTTAAGTGGTGGTGATTGATGGATTTACCAATCTGGGATGGAAATACAGTTTCATCGTCGAGTTCGTCTTGTATGCTCGAGAAAAGGTAATCTATATATACTGGAGCCGTGCATGAAATAGCTTGATCGTTTTCGGTCCAAGTGTACTCGAATTTCGGGCCGGCGGTCATGGCAGGACAGGATTGATCGGTACAGCTTTCGGTGATGGTACCGTAAAGCATGTTAGCTTGGTTGAAGAAGTCGACAACTGAAAAAGAGCCCATAAAATCGATCACAACATCGAATCAAACCAACCATTAACTGCTAACCATTCATTCAAATCTTCGCCCTGGGGCAGTTTAACCGCATCATGAAGCACATTCCTTCCGAGCGTAGCCGAAGCTTGCTTCAAGAAGTCAGCTTGTCGTAATTCGCCAGTGCGTCGATACAAGTGCCGCGAGGGATCCGCCATTTCGTCAACTGTTACATCGATCACGTCCGCTCGCACCTATGCGTCAACTTTCGTCGTGAAACCGCCCATAGCGATCGCACCGCGGCCCCGTGTGCTTGCTATAGATCCCCTTTCTTTCATCCATCATTTACACTTTTTGTTTAGTCTCCTTGTCTTTCAACTGTTTCAAACTCGACCTTCTTTCTGTCTGTACAATTTAAAAAACATTGCGAAATTAAACAATACAAAACATTTTCAAAACACTATTAAAATCGAAACCTTACAATAAACAATAAAAAAGTGATAAATAGTAAAGACGAGTCCCAAAACGGGCAATTTCACAAGAAAAAGTTAATGAAACAATTCACAAACAAAAAATTGAAACAGAATAAGTCAAACGAAACTTATGTAGAGTTACCAGAAATGGGAAAGAGCTGCAAAGAAGCATGCTCGTAATAATTAATCTATCGATTTCGACGATTAGAAAAAAGATTCGGAAGAAACCTCTCAAGCTACTACAAGAAGTAGTCGGGAGTACGACGAGTGACGTGCGGCTCGCCGCGACGTGGAGCAGGGTCGAATTGAAGGAAAGAGTACTTCATGTCGTCGTCAAGTTCGACGATGGCAGCTTGGTTGCCGCAGCGGTAGCAGTAGTTCGGAGCGGAGAACACGGTCACGACGTTGCGGTCATGGCACCAATTGAAACCCTAAAATAGATTGTTGATTAAAGATTGAAAATGAATGTCAAAAACAATTTGCGAACTCGGAACTCACCTCCATTACAAGTTGGTGGGCACGGGAAATGAGATGTATGTTGTTAGCATGGTTGAAGGTTTCTGAGATATCCTGGCCGAATGTGTAACCAGCACCACGAGGGGAGATGCCCCATCCGCCGCGGTCATCGGGATCGGACCAGAGAAGGTCGCACATGGGGCCTTCGTGGGGCACTTCCTGGATACGTTCAAGAGCCCGAATGTGATCCAAACTGTCGATGGATGGCGAAAGGCCGCCGTGGAGACAGAAAATCTGGCCCTCAACCAGGGCAGTCAACGGGAAGTAGTCAAAAAGATCGGTGAAGCAGTTCCACACCTTGGCACTGCCATATTTACGAAGACATTCATCGTAGAACCCGTAGACTTGCGTTATTTGGCGAGATTCATGGTTACCTCGAAGGATGGTGACTCGGTTCTTGTAGCGTATCTGCAAGATTAGATTACATGAAATTTGAAAGAAATTATATAAAAAATGAAGACACAAACCTTCAAACAAACAAGCAAGGTCACAGTTTCGACGGAATAATAACCCCGATCGACATAATCGCCCATGAACAAATAGTTTGTGTCTGGAGACTTTCCACCCATCTTAAACAGCTCCATGAGGTCGTGGAATTGGCCGTGGACATCGCCACAAACAGTCACGGGACATTTCACTTCCTGCACATTGGATTCACCACGAAGGATTTCCCTCGCTTTGTCACAAAGCAGTTTAACTTGTTTTTCAGAAAGCTGCTTACATTCGTATAACTGCTCGATCCACTCATCGACTTCCTTAGAGAATTCTCGATCAATGACGTTGGAGTTAGTGGGAACTGGCGGAGACGCTTCCATGACTGAAAAACATGGGGTTTGAACTTCACCTTTACTCTTTATAAAATCACGTGAAAACGATTGTCAAAGATGGGCAGGACAATCAATAAACGCTGACAATGGATAGGCAACGAAAACAACAGGGATTAAAAATGTGAACGAGGAAATGGAAAGTATCAACTGGGATGGCGAGCGGGCCCTTAACTGATGGCAAAGGAGCGAAAGGGAAACGCGGGGGAGAGCCGCCGCCTGAGACGGACAAAAACAATCAATCGAGAGCGGGAAGGGCAAGCTTTACAAAAAACGGTTAGCTTATCGATCAACCTGTGATTTGCTTGTAGAATGACGGAACCACCGGTTCACGAAATAGTTTGGGATGACCCTTGCCGCTGGTATAAACGCTCACGAGTCCCGCCAAATGAACGACAGATTTGGCTGCGTATAGAACGCACAGCACACGACCTTACAGCTCGAACTCACACACACATGTCCGTGCTTGAGCGTGTGCGCGTCCGCGTGCTTGAGGCTTGCGTCTGTCCGCAAACTGTGTTTTTTGTTGCTTTCGACAGCCATCGCTGTGTTCACAAATGTTTTGTTTTCTAAAGTGTAAATTTTGTGGAACAGTGCCGTTTCCCGACAAACAATTAAATTTGGGTTCGTGTCTCGTAACTTTGGCCTAATATAGCGAAAAAGATGATGACTTTTTCGGGGAGCGTGTTTCATAATGCTAATAACGACGTGAAAAATGCATCTAATGGTATTGCTCGGTGAATCAGCGACCAAAGACGCGCTAGTCAAAGAGGAAAACGACTGAAAAAGGATGTATATTGATGAGAAATGATAGTGGTCGGCGTGGGAAAGGTTGTAACGATGATAGTAAACAAAAATGACTTGTGATGTTGTGCAATATTTCCAACCACGCATAAACTCATGTTGAAAGTGTGAATAGACGGGAAAAAGTCGCGCGTCTGAAATGTCTGTTAAGTGAAGCCCGGCAAAGCTAAACAACTATGAGAAGCCGAGAAGCATCCGCGGAACACGTAAGGGATTAACCGACAGCTCGCGTAGTTCTTCAAATGGCTTTTCAGCGAGTGTACGCGAGGAGACGACGACGCGATGGCAATTGCTGAGCAGCATACTCTTTACTGCCAACGGCTGTGTCTCTCACTTGAGAGCCGAGGGCTCGCCTTGTTTTCTCGCTTTCTTTTTATGCCCTTGGCATCCTCAAGGTATGGACTTCCATCTCGTCCCCCCTACGTTCCGCAACGCCAGTATGCGACAACCAGCCGGCCGCTATCAACTGAAATGCCGTCGGCATTGCGCGGGGTATTGCATCACCCGTCGCAGTCAACTTCAGTATGTCGTTACCGAGTGCCGAGAATGAGTGAATAAACGTATAAATTTGTCGTCTATTATACTAAAACTGGCGAAAGACAGCGGTGTGAAAGTCTCATGTTGACCGAGCTAACACGCAAGGATAAAAAAGTAAAACTATTGCGTGGCAAGTGTAGAATAATGGTAAAAAAACTGACACGAAACATTGTTTTAAGTGCAAAGGGACCAAATACACGTTGAAAGTGCATTGCAATAAACTTAATGACCGTGAAAAAGATGGGAAGCCGTCCTGGGAAGGAAGCAATGAAAAGCAGAAGCAAACAGAATTATCATAACAAAAGTGTCTTCCTTACAGAGCGCGGATTCAAATCGTTTTTGACAAGCAGCCACCCATCAGGCGATCGCTGTCATCCTCACGGAAGGCGTTGTTAGAGAAGAAAGGATCAGCTGTAGACGACCGAGTTAGAAAAGTCACTAATTGTAAAACTGTTTACGCGTTAACTGACTTTTAGCCCCCTGTGGCAGATGTGGCTGATCGATCAAGACGTTTTCCGTCCGCTTTTTCACTGAATGTACACTGATGCTATTTTTCCGTCTTCGTTTTTTCCACTTAACAGGTGCAGTCAACACGTTGAAGACCACTCCTTCCAATCGAACGTGACCACCAGTGACTTTTTTATTTCCCAAAAATTGGAGGAATTTGAGGGCCTCCATCATAACCCATGTCCGCGGGCGGATGACCACCAAGGAAAAGACTCCTCAACTTGTTGGTAATCGTGTAATTGCGGCTGTCCTTATGTCCGGAGCTTAGTTGAAAGTCAAAAGAAGTGCTCAAGAAGGATACAATTGGCTTACATTAGCAAGTGGTTGTGTCCTAAGATCTCCTTTTTCGTGAGGCTACTGCGCATAAGTGAGAAGTGTCGAGTCCCGTCGACTAGCCATCAGAGTAGCAGTCATCGTCCCAAGGTAGTCACTTACCCCGAAATGGCGTCGTTATCGAGAGTGCTCGATCCATTGCGGGACGTCACCAGTGAGCTCGTCGTCGTATACCCTCAGGCATTGCTTCTTCTTTTGTCGAGCAGGTCTTGATAACTTTCTGCCTTTTTAATCCGCTAGGCTTAGATCAAACATTCTTTTCGGATTTATCTACCCAAATATTTTGTTTCAGTCACAAGAGGGGGAGGTTGGATTAATCCAATTCAGTGTTCAGGCTCTAATTCGGGGATCGATTACTGCGCGTCTCGGTAGGGCTTCCCATCTTTAAGCCTAGCACCCACCCGACTATTTACAGGTAAACGGTCTCAGTTTGCAGCCACCCGCTAACTAGCCACAACAAAGGAAAGGGTTCTTGCCCTGAGGGTTCCCGAGTGGCAGTTGGCGACAAACCGGTGAAAGGTCGCCCACCACAGTCCCCGGTGGTTCGCCAGTGACCTCTCTACATGCGGAACGTGAAAGGTTCGATTCAATGCGATTTGCAGCCAGCTGCGAATAACCCGGTAATGTTAGCCTTAGGCTTTGTCTCGGCAGCTCTCGGCGGATGTCTTTAGCTGAAAGACCTCCGTGTTCGTCCGATTTCCGCCTTAGCTAACCGTTTTGACGTTCGATTCCTCTACGCAAACGTGCGAAGGAGTGACGCTTTGATCGAGAGCGGCTTTCATATATCGATAGCTAGCGGTGTTCCTCGTTTGAGTTAAAGTTCGGGTTGCCCTTTTGCTTGAGGCGTGTACCCATTTGAGTTTCGGCATTCGCGCCCTTTCTTCTTGGCGCCAATGCACCACCAAGTCAGCGACGATCAGCGAAAAAAACGCTGAAGGAAGAATGAGCGGCTGCCAGGAGCAACCGGCAGTATACTGACCGACCTCTAAAAGACACATCTGTTCACTCCATTCGTCTCCGTGTATTTTTTATTTCTTTTTGCGCCTGGGGAGTTCTGGATTTGCAAGTTCACATCACTGCGGTCCCTCATCAGTCATGTGTTGTAGTCCTCCGAGTTCTATTTCCCGAAACTTTTGTTTCGAGGTGGTTTGTCGCCAACCTTGATTAATCGTGTTTACCCCAGCGGGTTACTTTCATATTGCTACAACTATCTCTCCTCGAACTTAACTAATTTCGTGCCGCCTTGTTTCAGCGAACGCCTCGATTGATCGGCTGATCAGGCGGTAAATCCAGTACCCTTTCGCATTCGTTCATCGATCCCGCAGCATGCGTTGACAAGATGACGACAAGCTTGAGCCGCATGAATACATCTTCCCCGAAGAAGAGTTTCCACCTCGACAAGGCCTTCATCAACGATGACGACGATGATGGTTCGACAGTGTTGATACCCCCACCCGAATACAAGGCTGACCTTGTCATAGCTCCTGGCAAGGATGGTGGTGGTCTACCACCGAAGCCTCCTCGACCATATTCGCCTGTGAAGAAGAAGTCAACATCTCCAAAAAAGGATTTTGCAGCGATAAATAACAACAACTCTCAGCCTTCTGCACACCTGAAGAAATGGAATTCTCCCGAGAAGGCAGCACCGGTAAAGCACTTGGCCAAGTCAAGTGAACTCATCGAAACACCTTTAACGGTAGCTGTCTCCGATGCCACGTCGTCCTCTCCTACGCAAGAGGACAGCGATGATGCGAGAATCAATGAGAGTTTTGAACAAATTGAGTTGTCAAGGCTGCAGATTGATCAGGCTGTGAATGAAATTGCTTCCGCTGCAAATAGTCCGTCGTTACCGTACATCCAGACTGTCAAACGGAATGTCACTGTACCGTGTTCGAGCGGTAAAATTCCGTTTACTGTACGAGGTGGAGCTGAGAAGGCATTAGCTATCGTTATCGATAGCGTTTTGCATCCGGATTTGTTTAATTTAATCCATAGCGGCGATATTTTACTATCAGTTGAAAAAACGTACGTTAACATTACAATATAATTTGTTTAAACTTAATTTTATGTTTTAAGTGAGGTAACTGGAATGATACTTCGTGATGTACACATACTTCTCCAATCCCTTCTAAATTCTACCAATGAAACCGAAATTGAGGTCGTTCCTGAATGTAAGTTGTTCCAAGCCAATAAACAGCTTTTACTAAACGATTTTTATTTTTGAATTTCCCATATTTTTCTCTGTTTTTATTCCCATACATCTGGGCATTTACATTTTTATGACCTCCAATTTCTTCTGATGTTAGCTAATATTGGCCCGCCGCATGACTCAACCCTCCTGGAAGAAAACAACTGCGGTCAAGGAAGCCCATTACAGTCTTGTTTTTTTTCAGCCATCATGCCAGCCGACTTGCGGACGCTATTAGCCGACAAAACTTGGTCCGACATGCAATCTGTCATCCGTGACAATGTCTACGCTCGCACAGTGCCATGTAAGAAAAAGAGTTTTCATTCATTTGTATTATCTTTATTAGAGTGACCCTTTCAAGTACAATTGAACAATTGTAGACACGACCCGTCCGCCCAAACCTGGTGAAGTTGACGGCGAGCAATACAAGTTTGTGTCCATCGAGACATTCGTCGACCTACAACGCAACGAGATGCTACTCGAGCAAGGGTGCTTCCAAGGTATAGTTCATTTTGCATTTTTTGACGAGGTACGAATTGACGTGGTGTTGTTTATCGACCGACACGGTGGTCCACACTGTCGGCGAGAAGAGCAACACTCGTTTTTTGTCGTCTTGTCTTGTTGCCAACTATCAGCTCCGTTCTCGGACCGTGAAATGTACGTTTTGTGTGGGAAGAAACATTCAAGAATCGGCATTGAATGTTTAATGTTCAAATTGAGGACGATACCCCTTTCCGATGCCTGCCTCTTTCATTCCGTTCCCCGCTCTTTATTGGGCGTTCTTACGATGGCGGCTATTCAGACCTCTTCATGCTTGCGTTTCAAGCCGTAATTGTCATCGGAATCAGGGGCCTTTAACGACGTCGTCTGCCCTTTCTCCGAAATTAGAAAATTTTCCCGGCTCCAGCATTTGATTGGCAGGAAACGACAATCAAGTCCCGCTTAGCACGAAAGCACTCTTCCCCAAATTTGTCCTTTTCAAGTTAAACATCAGATTCTCATGCGAGGCAGCGTCGGTGTAATGAATCATGGAGGGTGTCGGCACACCTTTCAGGTGAAGACGACATCGCATGGACCGATTAACGTTGATCGTCATTTGCACACCGGCTGAAAAAGCTGGAACGTCTTAGCATCCATACCGAGCAAACAAACCGTGTCTTTCTTCGGACCGACGCGCAGACGCCTCGCATTTGCATAGATATATAGATCAGCCTCGAAAGACGCTTCAGTATTGGTTGCCGCCCATCACCGAGGCGACGAGATGTTGCGATCCTTCAGCACACAACATGTTGGCACCTTGACAGTTTCGCGCTCTCCTTGTTGTCCTCGAGTAAACTCACGGGCCGGTGCCGCGCGATCGGCAGTCGTCTTGATGGCTCTGCGCGGGCGAAAAAGTACCTCAAACTGACCTGGTCGTCCTCGGCCTCCGTCCATCGAAGGAAGACACCACCCACCTACCAGGTCTGAATCGATAATCACATTTTTTGCCGAGGCGAAAGCGATCGGAGGTCGCGCACGACGTGCCTCACACGCGTCGAATGAGTTAAAAAACCAAAATGTGACACTATGATTTTTTTCTTCTTTCAAATGCGTCTTCCGTCCATTCTTAATACGATCCTTCAATGTACAATTAATAATTTATTCCTCCCTGATTGATTCCCTGACCCTGTTCAACCTTACATGTGGCAGAAGTATTAATCTCAGGAAGTCTTGGTGCCAGTCGATTTGAGTGTATATGCCCTTGCCAACCCCCCCAATCGTCTTGTGCTAATTGTATTTGTTTGCTTATTTTTCGCCGCCCTATGGCAATGAACATTAAACAGTGTGGCAATGGACAACGTTTCCAGGGGGTCCACTTTTCGCCCGCCTTCCTGTTTTCATGCCTTTTAGCCAGAAGTCTTTCACACTGGCATTGTTCCAGAAAGTAATCTGAGTAGAATTGCTTTCACACTAATGTCGACTTTTGTATTGTGTAATGTAAAAAATGCAGAAAACGCCTTAATTTTTCTATTTACCTTGCCCCTGGCTTTAATTGAGTCTTGTGTTTCAACCAATTTGTTACATCCATATCCACCAAATAGGCCCTTTGGTTCCAGTACATGACAAAAGTTCGACAATGTCAAGCGTCACTGGCTCGCGCCATTATTACGCGCCGACAGCGTTCAAGCAAGGATTTACATGTGCTCTCTTGTTTCGATTCACTGATTTTGAATTGACATCGGCGGTCACTCATGTTTTGTTTGAGTATTCATGGGGGCATGGTATCGCGTTGTGTTCGGGCTCTCCCTGTTCCCCGGCTTGCATAATCCGCTTCTAACTTTGCAGTTTAGTGAAGTTTGAACGCCAAGTCCTCAAAGCTACCTGAACAAAGTACCTTTTTGTTACTGAATACTTTTTCCGAATCTTCGTTTTTGACTCCTTAAACCCGTTGTTTTACTCCCGATGAACCCCCCGAAGCTAAGTGTTTTGGGGGCCTGTTCACTCGTTCGCGCTCTCTTGTCGCATCCGGGGCTGCTCTTGGCCAGCGGTCAGTCAAACCATTGTCAGGATTGGGTATGAATGCGAGTGTTACAACAATCTGTCACTTGCTGTCCGCGCTCATTTGGCATTTATCCGTGCACCCGATGGATGACTTCTTCGTCCTGGTCGCGGATGCCCCCTGCGCCATTGTAGTGTTTATCCATTGAACGGTCTTTCCCTTATCCCCGGAACGGATCACCCTCTCTCGTCCGGAGGCGTTCTCCGTACAGTTTTTCATCAAAGCAGGCCATCGGACGAACTCTTCCTCGCCTGAGGAACTGTCGGCGGCATCCCCTAGTGACCTTGTTATTACCTCGGAAGGGGTGAAAAAAGTGTAGAAAAACACATTATTCTTGCTTTGATTAAGTGTTCTCTTTATTTTTTCAACTTTAAATTGCAACAATAAAGCTAACTAAACTTCTTAACCCATCCAAACCCATAACGTTTAACCGATTGAAGGCGGTTCGAATACCCCTGTTCTCGTCAAGACGGTTAATCCGATCTTACGTGGCTGGCTCTTCCCCGTCGGTCATAACAGTAATAGGCTTTGGCAGTTGGCCCCCGTTAAATTACCTTACGACCACCGATTCATCTTGGTGCAAACAGCTTACGCGCACTCAGGGATTTGGAGCATTTTAAATATTGTCTGATGAATCAATAGCAATAAATGTCGTCGTTCTCGCCCGATAACTTCACCCTCGAAGCTTGTTGTACTGTTTACATTCCTCCGTTTTTGGGTTCACCCCTAGTGGGAGTCTCGACCCCGATTGCTCGTTATCATTGACCCTCTACATACCAAGGTGTCATCCATTTTTGTGTTCAGTGCATTTTTTGTTTTTCGTTCGTTTTTACTTTTCGTTGTTGAAAACCAAAATGCCAAAAGGCGAAAAAAGCCATCAATTTAGTAGCCCTTTAACGACGTACATATCTCATCCGTGGTCTCGAGGGAGCATGATGCTCTTGTCTGCTTGCTAAGTATGCTTCGTTCCTCTTGCGCAGGAAAAAGACGGCTTTCCTATACATTTGCACTTGTATTGTCGGCATTTCTGTGAAACTACAGTATCCATTAATCCGATACTATTTGCGATCCCCGTTTCAGGCCATTTTTACGGCACACCTCGACCGGATGACTGCGACGACTATTCGAGCGGCATTGTTCAAGACGATCTGAGAGCTTGTGACGATATTGCAAGTGAAATTCTTGCATTTGAACCCTCCGAAATGGTCAACGCGATGAACGTCCTTCCGACGCCGGTGGCGGACAGTGATCACGAACAGGGTCCACTTCCGCCCAACTGGGAAGTGGCTTACTCCGAACACGGCGAGAAGTATTTCATCGAGTGAGTTTAACTCTTTTATTATTAAGTTAGCTAAACGGGGATCATTACAGCCATAATACTGGTACGACTCAATGGGACGACCCGCGCGATTTACTCCCGGAAGGCTGGGAGCGCGTCTACGATGAAGAATACGGCACTTTCTATGTCGAGTGAGTTTTGCGCTAGTTTTAACGAAACATTTGTTATAAGGAGGGCGAGGAAACCAAATTATACCAACAACTAGGCATGTGAATAGACTAAAAAGGGATGCGACAAAATATTTCCCACTTGGAAGCGCCGGATTGCGTTGTCGCTCAAGACTTGTGACTCAATAGAAGGCGGTTTCCGCCCGGTTGCTTCACTTTCGGACACTTTAGCTGCAAATCATTGCTTCGTTTTTGCCGACTCCAAACTTACTTATCGATTTGAGCACGTCGTATCTTTGTTATTATTTCTTGGCGCAACCATTAAAAAACAACGATGCAGTTATTTTCTATTGTTTTCACTGTGCAGCGTTTTGAAGCATTATTTTTGTGATTCTGTACGCTCCAAAATTGTCTGAAGTTTGGGGGTTTGATGAATAGTCATCATGTACACTTCTGCGCCGTCGACATCGAAAGACCTTTTGGAACATATTGTGTATTTTAGCCACGTCAACAAACGAACACAGTACGAAAGACCCAGTTTCGGCACTTCGAATGGCAAAGGACCAGCGCCGGCACCCCCCGTCAACGGCAATGGTTATCACCATAATCAAGTCGCGTCGTCGTCGGGGCAGTATGTCAATGGGAATGGAGGAAGCATTATCAATGGGAATGCACAAAACGGAGGAACAAACGGCTGGCAATCGTCGCCGGGACAATCTCATGTGCACTCACCCCCCGGCCATCAGTCACGGCAACCATCTACAAATGGTATCGGAAACCAACATCACACTCATCAACACGCTCCGCCTGAGGCGATACAACCAGCAACAACGTTGCAACCGCAGAATAGAAGCTCGCAGAGGCATCGTGTTTCACCGAGAAACGCGATGGCGAATGAGTTTACCCGAGATGTGAATAAACTGCAGGGCGAATTGATAACGGCGCGATTCCAAAAAGGCCCGAAAGGGTTAGGTTTTACGCTTATCGGAAATGATGCTACCTGTACGCAGCCGGAATTTATTCAGGTATGTTTTTCTCAACTTTTTAAGTCAAAATAATCGTAGCTTTTACAGATTAAAAGCATAATCCCCGGCGGCCCTGCGGCACTTAATAATAAGTTACACCCTGGCGATGTTCTCGTGTATGTCAACAACGAAATGATGCTCGGAGCGACTCAAGATGACGCGTGCCAGATCTTCCGGCGTATTCCAGTCAACGATTACGTGACACTTCAAGTCTGCCGAGGTTACCCGTTACTGTTGGATCCGACAAACAAGGTAATTGCCAAATCTTCGATCAAAGTGACAAACTAATCTTGACAATTGTCATTTCAGATCATCACAGAAAACGTGTACGCACCTACGACCAATATTCACCATCGGCCGAGGGAAGTCTTCACAGTCGAGATCAACAAGGGCGACCGTGGCTATGGATTTACCCTTACTGACACGCGCGAAGGTCAGCGAGTCAAGTCGATTATCCATCCGAATCAATGTCCAAACTTGATGGAAGGTGATATTATTCTTGAAGTTGATGGCCAGAATGTTCGATTCCTGCCTCATGATGAAGTTATTTCACTCTTGCAAAGCCATCCCCGTGGATTCAGAACTTCAATGCTCGTGTCAAGGAATTCACCACGACACAGAAGTCGAACCCCAACCGCAGCTTTCCGATATGGCGAACAACGCGCTACACCAGTACCGATTCTGCAACCGAGGTCAAAAACGCCGGCTCCGGTACCCGTTCGACCGAATAAGGGTAGCGTAGCGAGACAGTATCAACCGAAGCCACCTACTTTGGTCAAGGTATAGTTTTAACACATGCAAATCATATAAAAGTTAATAATGTCCCATTTATAGTCCGAAGATCGTGCCGACATCTACGAAAACACGCATCGGCTACGGCCATCATCAACAACCTTGGGATTCGCTTCTACACCTAATTATGTTCCCATCTCAGCCTTCGCTCACGACAAGCCTCAAGGACAGCAACTAATAACCGTAAACTTAATCAAGAAGGTCGGTGGTTTCGGATTTAGGTTGCAAGGTGGACAAGATGTAAGTTAAATCACACATTTGGAGGATTAAACAATCAATAACCGTATTGATTTATAGACAAACATGCCGCTTTACGTCGGCCAAGTCGTCCCGGGCGGCGCTGCTGATCTCGATGGCCGTCTCAAGCCTAATGACCAAATCATCGAAATCGATGGTCAAAGTGTCGAATACTTAACGCATGAAGAGGTCGTCGAGAAGATCCGCAAAGCCGCTGATGTCGGTCATGTTAAGATTGTTGTTCGAAGAATCCGCGAAGATCTGCCTCGCTCGACTTCCTTACCATTTGCGTACAACTATGGTTCTCCACAGCCTGTAAAAACACTCGGCGATTTCCCTCAAATTCCTACAGTAACCGCACACCTTGCTCAGGCTGGTGGGACCTATAATGTAGATTTGGCAAAATTGGATTCCGAAGATTTTGGATGTACGATTGTATCTAAGAATCATAGATATATTGGTTAGTGTAGAATCATTTGCGTTCATTTTTCGGAAAAACTAGATACTGTATTTTAGGCCAAGTTGTGCCAGACAGTCCAGCCGATCGTTGTGGCCAGCTTCATGCCGGCGATTGTGTTATTGCGATCAATGGTTGCCCCCTGTACAACATGTCACACCAGCAAGTTATCAACTATGTAAAATCATCTGGCAACACAATTTGCTTCACGATTGATCCGACAAAGCGACTTCCTGCTGCTTACTTGCACATGGAAACTGCAAGAAACGAGCATCAGCCCGCTTTCCGGAACGGAACCGCGACACCGTCTAATATTTACTCCGAACTTCCTCATCGCCGCAGCAGCAGTACTTATGGCCAGGCAAATGGACATCAAATGGATTACGTGAGTTTTCGAACACATTTCCTTTATTTTATTTGTTATTTATTGTGTTTTGTCCAAAGCTTTATTTTGTATTTGTGCAGCAATTTTGTTCCGTTTTTGCACATTTATGTTCGATTTAGCCGCCAATGGCCCCCTTTTATCAGCATCACCTGGTGCACACGGCATCATCAGCAAGTTCAACAGCATCGCTTGTACGACCCCTCGTACATGGCACGCGAATCCAGTTTCCTTGGCACCTTCCCAATCACCACCACTTCCGCACGACATCGCCTTTTGTTTGCACTTATGCCCCTGAATTTGGTGGTTCCCTAGCAAGAAACATTGTATATGTGCCAGCCGCGGTGTTTGATAGGGATGATACCTACACACCCCAGTTGCCACCACCCTTATCCAATCGGCCTCAGATGGGTCAACAGGTTCGGATGCATCCAGCTACACGGAAGCCGACATTCCTTGAAAACGATCCTTCAATCGTGTATTTACCGATGTCTCCACATGGCTATGAAAGCTTTCGACGATCGACACCACTGTCCGACAGCAACTTCGGCAATTTATACATTTCGCGGCATCCGTTAAGGTTGACTAGTTTCGCTTTGTGTGACTCTTTGTGCTGCTTGCTTCTTCCGCCCTATGTTCCATGTGACCTTTCTCTACGTTAAAATCAATCCTAACACTTGCACTCAATTTTCGTTTAATTCACTTTACATATTTTGTTTCGGGTTTTCCCGGTAATCCCAACTTCCTTGTTACTAAATTCCCGATTGTTTCAGGCTGAACTCGGATCTCTGATTCAAGTAGAACTACCTCGCGGCATCAAGGGCTTCGGTTTCTCAATTCGTGGCGGATGGGAGTTCGAGCAGATGCCTTTGCGCATCCTCAAAATTGCGGAGGATGGCCCAGCCGCTGCCAATGGCAATTTGCGTGTCGGTGATTTGCTCATTGAAATAAATGGTGAAAGAACTCTTCGAATGACCCATGAGCGAGCAATCCAACTTATCAAAGAACAACAAGTTGTTCGCCTGCTCGTCCAACGCCCTATTTCGTATCTTCGCGAAGCCGCCGCCGGGTATTCGTGAACAACAGAAGCTTGCCGAGGAATATTACCAATTAACCCCTACTTGCCTGCCATACCGTATACCAAAATTTTGCAAAAAAAAGTTCCTAAGGACCTTACAATTATATCGGAGAACTTTATATTCCTAGAATCCTGTTCGAATTGCGTTCATTGTGTCACTTACAGAAGTATGTTGTATTTTATTAATAAACATTCCTTTATCTTGAAAATAGCGCCTGCGTTAAGTGGTACAAAGTGGACGGAAGGAAAACTTAATTACAATCGGGAAATGCTGATTGTCAATAGAAGAAAGGTTTTTTATGTCTACAGATTGACAAAACCACCTTCACTCAATTTTTTCGAGATATACTTGTCAGCGAAACAGCAAACACGCATTTGCGTGATGTATGATTTGTAGACCTCCGGCAACTATGTTGTTAGCATGCCGCCCTTTAATGCATCTCCCTTATTTTGGGTTACTTCTTCGCACTTCTTGAGCATCTTGCCGATAGAAGGCTGTTTTCTGTTTTCATTGTGAAAACTTTACCTCTTTTGGAACGGAACTTCTTGCGTGTCGTCGATCCGACTGTAAAAATAATATCCAATTATTGCGAAGCACGCCCTGGGCCAAGTTGAAGATACATGGATGGCATCCCGCCTTTTCACGGAGCATTCTTCTAACGTTCCATGTGCGAATGTAATCACATTGAAGCTAAGGATGCTCGTTCGACTCCTTAACTAGTCTGACTGTGCCGCTTCTATGAAAATCTCATTCACATACCAGAGCTGGCCTCTTTGCCTTTGACCCGATCTGACTCTGTTTGCGCTTTCAAGCCTTCCCCTAAGGAGGCAATTTTTCGGCGAGTTTTCTAAAACTCAATTTGTTTCCTTCCGCGATTTAAGCGTTAAGTAAGTTTTTGAAGGAGGGTAAACTCAACCTCATCGAAGCTTCATTTCACGCTACTTCTCAACACGATAAATACGTTGTATTTCGACAATATTGCCATCCTTCAAGTCGTTTTATCGTTGCGAATTCCATTCCTTGTTGCGGATACTGCTTTCGTTTTTGATTAATGAACTATATTGGTGTGTCTTATTAAACCTTTATGGTTTATTGACACGTTCCAGATGGGTAGTTGCTTCTCCTCTGAAGATGACGAAGAAAAGTGCCGTCGGCAAAATCGAGCCTCGATTGAAGAGCGACAGGGCCTATTTTCCGGACACAGCAAACGGAGATCGTAAGTTGAGCTATTATTTGTTCCGCGCATAAACATCTGTCGTAACAGATTCCTTTGAATTAATGGCCCCAAAGCGACGCTTGAGTCACCGCTTCATAAAATTTAACTTTTTTTCCAGCACGATGGGTGTAGGCCTCGGAGTCGCCATGATGATGCAGCAAGCTGGAGCACTTATCGGCGCTCAGCCTCATGTCGATATGAACCACATCGAAGCTGAGGTCCGCAAAGCTAAAGCCGAAGGGCGTACGGTCACACTTATCAACGGATGCTTGTATTTCGACTACCAACTCGTTGCTCAAATACCTCCGCATTACGATTTGAACATTTAATGACATGAAACTGCAATTGTATGATCGCAATACTAGTATGTGTGTTTGGCTTGATCGAAATAATGGAATGATACCCCTCTTTCTGTCTGTTTTTCACACATGAGTGTCACAAAGCAAACCGACGTTAACGTGTACAAAGCGAAAAATGAGGGCACGGTTTGTGTATGGGCATTGCTCAGCTCTAAAAAACCCGACCTATCCCTTGGCAACTAGCAATGTACCAAAAGGTGTCGGTGCTAAACGTGCTGTCGCGTGAATCGGAATGGCTAGCATACTCACACCAGGAAGGAGTGTTTTTCTTTTTTATCTATCTAGACTGATATTATGCCATGTGCGCGTTTGCGTGACGCCCCTGGAAGGCTTTGCACCAGAAATCAGGACTGTTGACACCCGCCGGGGCCGCCGGGTACACAGATACGTCAGGTCGGTAACCTGAACGGCAACCTACGGTGCCCTGTAAACTCACGCATGATTGCGTGTGACACACGCGCGAAAGTTTTGATCGGCTTTTTTGTGGCCTTGGAAGTTTGAGGGTGTTATCGTCAGGTTACGACGTTTTGATTGTACGTGACTCCCAAAGACAGCTGCAGCAGTCGCTCCTCTTATATGAGGCTATCCTGATAACCAGCACCTTGGAAAGGGAAACGATCACGCATTCCGTGTCAAATGATGCAAACAAACTACCGCATTGTTTTCTTTGACACCACGAGTGCATCACCTTCCGTCTGAGGCACCCGGAACGGACTCCTGTCATAAGCATAGGAAGACGCTGCTCGTGTTTTTCGAGGTTAATCGCTGCAGAACGGCATTAAACGCTAATTCAATGCGCTTTTTCCGCTAGCTCTACCTGACTGTAAAACCGATTCGGCGCTTTGAACCATTATGCAAAAAGCTTCTCCGCTATCGGCGGAGACGCAGCTGGAAACCCCCATGCGCCGGAAAAAAACCGGCTCCACCTCAAAAGCATGCAGCAATCGCACCAGCTGAGTCTTGCTTCGCGCACCGGAGATAGTAACAGCCACCGGGCGAACGTTCGTAAACGGCCATGGGCTGTCTTGCCGATCGTTCGCGCCACCCGAACCCATTAGTCCGGGGAGTGCCCATCAGTCTTCTGCCGTTTTAGGTCGCTCCAATGACTAACCTTGTCTTATTCCTGGTCCTTGCCGATCGGCAAAGGGCGTACCGCCACGTCTGGCGCTAAACGCTACCCCCTAAACAAATCCTTTTCCGTGTTTTACAACCTCTTTTTCACTTGTATATACATTATCCGCATTTTTTTCAAGACAAAATTAGATAAACGTTTTTGACTTCTTTCTGACAGCTTTTTCCAGATAAGGTTTGATTGTTGTTGACGTTTACCTATTGGATGCGTCGAATCCATACGCGTGATGGGAGGTGAGTGTAATAGGCTTAAGTCAGTTGCTAAAACTGAGAACAATATTTGTCCAAGTTTTATTGCAAAAGGTTTTTTGTTTCGTCAATATTTGGACAATTTTTTCTAGAATGTTTTTTTCTTTTTGACCCATTGGTCAGCTGTATGCGTTTGACATTCTCCGATAATACGGAATGCTTGCAGATGTATCTTCTCTGAGCCGTCAAAACAGTATCCGTCGCGGTTCCATTCGACCTGCATGTACAAACTCCTCTGATGGTATGTTTATTAGTGCAAAACAAAACATACTTTCATTTACGTACACCACGGAAACATAAAATTAATTTTTGTAGGTGGAGCATGGTTTCCGTTTGGGGAGCGCAATGACCCGAAGTTACGTCGCAGTTTCCGTCGGGGTGTTCGCTACGCCGAGCCGGTTGCTCCCTCCAACTTGCCCCAGAACGAATCACATGCTTTGAATGTAGAATCATCGGCAAAGAACAACGCGGAAAACGAAAAGCCAAATACGGCAACGCAAGTGCAAACCTCGACCGTCAACATCAAATCGCACGAATTGCAAGCAAATACCTGTGAGGACTTTGCGCCCGAGGCCAAGTTTATTCAGCGTGCATCGTCGGTGCCAGTCGCGCCACCACCGCCTCAGGTCGAGAATTCTCCCGAGATTTACCGTTTGCAACCCCAGCCGCCGTCGGCTTACAACGTCATGGTTCATTCGCACGCGGAAACGGATCTGAGACTTGCGCAGCAACAACAGCAGCCATACGCTTATAGCTGCACCGGTAGCGGCTTCTCTTTTTCGTCTGTGCCGCCCGCACCACCATCACCCCAAACGCATTACCCCCAGCCGGCTGCTCCTTTCCATCCAGTCCAGCCGTGGCACTTCCCACATTACCCGTGGCAAATGAACACCTATAATATGGCCCCCAATGGAGCGATGACCACCGTAAGTCCATATTACACTTTATGACCGAATGTACTTGTTAATATACAATGTACACTCGTAACCCTTGCCCTTGCCCCGCCAGCCACCAATGACCTTTCCACATGGGCATAACGGAGATTTGTTTGACATCCAATTTCCATAATAGTCTGATGTCGCAACAGGGGGCAATAATGTTGCCAAATCACGCGCCTTTATTTTTGTATTTTATATTCTGGCCACCTTGACTACAGAAAGTGGCGAAACCGAATATGGAATAGCTTACCTGTTTTTTTTCTTCAACACAGAAGGGACTAGTAGAGTCTGGTCAAACCCAAATCCCTTTATTACTTTTGGTCTCGTTAGCAGTTTTCTGCCTCGTGCATGTAAAAGTTATTGTAGTCACCGACCATTATACTGCCCGGTTTTTCCGTGCTTTTGCTAGTTTACCCTTTTTTAAAGCTTAGATGGCGCAATTATTCCCAAAACGTATTTCCTGTTTCCGCGGTTTTCCTTTTTCGCACTTGTAATCTTCTTTAACAATTAAGTATGGTCTTAATTTCCTCCTAGTGTTTACCCAACGACCACTAATTCGTTTTTGGGACTTTGCAATCAAGCTCCATGAGTCAAAAACCAGTCGGACCTCTCTCCATTGGTTTCGATTTCATCACACTGTTCTATTAAAGCTATTGCCATTTTATTGCCCTAAAGCATAAAGCGTTTTGTTGCCCGCGTGTCAAAGTTCATATGAATTTGCTTGGAAACGCTGAAGGCAAATCTGTACGAATCGAATTTGAAACTTTGCAAGCCTTACATTTACAAGTCTGCATGACTGGACAGTGTCCGTTCGCAGAAAATGACGTTCACGCAATTGCAGCTAGTCCCCATCGAAATGATGTCCGGTTTGCCTCCAATTGTGCCGCCATCAGGATCGCCTCAATTTGTCTACGCTACTTCCATTAACGGCCAGCCGATTCCCGTTACGTTGCCTCCTGTGGGGATCCATTCTTCCCATCCCTCGTTTGAAAGTAACACTTTTTTGCAGTGTGAACAAGCTCGTAGGCGCGAATCACGAGTGAGCTTACCACCGATCAACGGACATAGTCGGCAAACGAGCACGTCCAGTAGCACTGTGAACACGCCGACAAGCCCAGAAACATTATCATCAATGTCTTGGTACTCCGAGAAACGTGATTTCAGTGAGCCGACATCACCTTTAGCAGCAGGCCTGCGTGACCTGCCCACGGAGATGAAGCACCAGCTGCAATTTTCTCAAGCTCCAGCTGAACTGCCCCCGATGCCGGAAGTGACGCGCAAAAAACTCATTAAACAGGAATCGCAAGATATGAAGAAAGTAGAGGAATCCGAAACAGTTGTTGAAGAAGACACAATGTTAGCTTACCGTCCACCATCTCCCGATGATTACAGACCAATTCGACCCTCACCAGGTGGACGTTATCAAATTCCTGACTTGCCAGAAGTTCCTCCTCGAAGCAATGAGTGTGTTATTTATTTTTGTTTACTTTCACAGTTATAGTTGTAAATTCCTACTTTTAAGAGTGCCGACGGCATATGATAGTACTCCTAAAGCTGTACCTCAGCGTGAAAAACCTCAGAAAGTCAACAATGTTTCAACACCTCCAAGCAAGAAGCCGACCCCGAGCGAGTTAGGACTGGTCGGTTTACTTTTAATCTTTTAAAGTGACCCTTCTTTTTCCCCGAGAACCTTTGTGACGTCAGGTTCATTGTTTTGATAAGAAAAAAAGCGAACATGATGTCTTCCTCTTTTTTGGTCGTTAACCCCGACAGTCAATGCATGCATTCCCTAGGGGCGCTCATA